>OMNV01009243.1:316095-334030 GCA_900303265.1 Brotula barbata | reverse complement strand
CCTCCCCACCCACCCCTTTCATGTCACCCAGCACCGGGGGCTCTTGGCTGTGGCCACGGGTGGTCCACTATGTGAGAACTGGTTCCTGCAGGGAGTGTGGAGACTCCCTGATGGTATCAAAACATATCACAGGGGGACAACACAGACAAACACACACGCACATACACACACAAACAAACAGCCACAACGAGTTGCACAATGCACTTTGGAGGACATGTGTTTTCCTGGATATACACATGCATGTTTTCACAAAGTTGTTCACTCTGGAACGTCCATCATTCCCATTGGGTCTTGAGGCCTGAGAGAGTATGACGAATTTGACAGCTAAGATAATAAAATGTTTAAATTTAAAGTTATTAGGAAGGAAAATGTGACATATGACAATAGTTTAAAACCCTTTTGCATCACATTGTTATGCTCTTCTAATCCAGCCTCTGTTTTGTTAGGATGAGGAAGAGAAAAGTTGCACATTTTACCAAAAAGTGTACATGTAACGTGTTCTAACATCCAAGGCCTTGTGGTTCATCCAAACTATTAAATATGAAGGAGATGCTTCATGTCTTGCATGTTATGTGTCAACCAAGAAACAATAAAGACAAATTAGTCCTAAGTCAGAGATGCTACATTTGAACGGAATGTTCTCTGCCTGCCAAGTATCTGCAGAACAAATCTGTAATAGCAGAGCTGGAGTATGCATAACTGCTATAGCACAAAATGTAACTAAAACTCCATGGTCAAGAGTCATAAGCCTGTCAAGGGTTTTTTTTTTGGCCTGAATACATAATGACTCTACGTGTGAGAGGTACAAGAGCAAAGTGCTTGACACGCATCGATTCAGTAACCATGGTGAAAGTGTAATAAAACCATCTGAAATATTCATATTATTAACCTGCCCGGAAAATGACTCACAAATCAATCAGAACATAAATCAGCGTTTTCCACTTACGAACATCCATCCACCCATCCTGGACAACTGAGACAAATTAAGTGAACTTCTAAGACTTGTACTTGACAAACCCTGGTGTACACAGCGTTACTCTGAAGACTGTAAAACACACCATCTCCATTTGGTTCTATGTTGGGCTTTTACACAGAATTAAAACTCTTCCGCAGACCTCTTTTAGGCTATGTGTAATTACTCTCCCTCGCCCTCCAACACTTTTTAGTATCACTCATTCTTTGCCTTTCATAATAAGAATTGCTTTGATCAAAACATTCATCTGGGGTTCAGGTTAATTACAGGGTTTACAGGTAGAATAACCAATTATTTGTGCCAGTGTGTCTTGTGTGACTGAAATAATAGAAAGTCAGTATCTTAAGAAAATGAAAACTGAGAAACGTCACTACATTTTGCTGGCATGTCAAACACAGTTTGGGGATTAACTGAGAAATTTTCCTTTGCACTTGTGATTATAAAACTGTTAAATATGTTGTTTGTCAAATATTCAGTCACATTTATTGAATCTGAAAGTTTACTGTCTAAAAGAGGAAAAAACTCAAATTTAATAAATTTAATTAAATTTAATTCGCTGCTCTCTGAAATATGAGGGCATATTAAAAATCCTGTTTGGAAAAAAAAACAGCAAAAATGCTGCATAAATGCTGTAATAATACACTAAATCCTGCCAATAATGGAACCCTACCATAAAATGGGTATAAAAAAACTATTTTGCTTCCAAACAATAACATGCTCTATTTTTCTTATTTGTTTGGAGATGACACAGTTTAGCTGTCATTGGATCAGATTTAATGGCGAAGAATGTAGGCAGCTGAGCATCTGTACATTAAAAAATAAACGATTTATCTAGAAAAAAAATTGCTGATAGATAGTGATTAGTGATTAGTGTCCATTCTTCTATGAGTGTTTTTGGCCATGTCAAACACTCCCACCCACTTTTTCCAGCCTATGTTTTATTGATCTAATGAAGTCGTCTGCTCTTAGAAACTGACATTATAGAAACATGGATCACAATCTTTAATCCCTTCAGGTATCCAGAGGGCTTTAGTTTTGTGACAGCCAAAAAGATGAATGGGTTCAAACAAAGGTTTCTATTAATCGCTCCTTCTCCAGCCCCTTAAACTCCAAAGCTAGACTTCAAAGCAGACACAAAGTCGGGGACTTGAGCACTTGTAACTTGTAGCTGACAGACAATGGCTCGTGAGGGCTTATGGAAGTAAGAGTGGCTGGTTAAGAACCAGTCAGGACAGAGCTCAAAGGCATCATCATCTTCCTAAAGGAAGCACCGAAATTATAGCACACGAAGAACAGCAACAAGGCTTTCTAACTTAATTTAGGGTATAGCAAGGAAACTTAAGGCCCCGGGCTGGAGTCTGGATCTTTAAACCATTGTATGGCCATAAGCAATGAAAGAAGCGCTGTGTAGGATGAGTAAAGAAATGAAGGGGCAAAGAGGGAAGTTGTAAAAAAATATAGCAGATGAAACAGGAAGAACAAGTAGAAAGGAACATAGATGAATGTGACCTGGGTAATAAATCATCTCTCCCCTCTTTTTTTAAGTGGATCAAGTAAATAAAGGAAGGCAGCCAAGAAATAAATGGAAATCTGAAAAGCAAGAGAAAGAGATTTCTTTTGTTCTGCCCCTGTAATGTAGCTTTTCTGAGTCATTAGTCAAAGGGGTTATGGAGGGGGGGGCTTTGAAGGGTTACCCCAAAACAATTGAGGAAATGAATCACTGTGTCCTGAACCTTCACTACAACTACTAACAAAGCTGTAACAAACAGCAAACAAGGCTCAAGTGCAATAAGAAAAACGATGTGGGTAGATTTTGTTTGTGTGCCTGTGTATGAGTGTGTGAGCGAGTGAGCGACAGAGAGAGAGAGGAGAGAGAGATGGAGAAATTGGGGTTTAGGAGGAGGAACCTGAAGCCAAATGTGTGTCAGAGGAGTTACAACAGTTAAACATTTTAACAGGCACAAACCACTTTGTGTGTGTGTGTGTGTGCGCAAAGCCATGCAGCATGCAGACAATAACAAGCCCTGTGAGCAGAGCACATGGTCAAGGTCTGAATACAAGTCTTCCACTGCCACCTATTGACTGATTGTGGAACTCCACCCCCTCCCCCACACACTATTGTACAACAGGACAGCACAGTGATACAGTGTTTACCTCAAAGAAAAGACTTCTGGAGATGGGAGAGGATGGCATAATAAAAAGTGGGTGAAAGGACAGACAATGTAGAGAAGAGAAAGGGGATATTTAAAAGAGGGACACACAAAAGCCATCAACCATACTTCTTTCATTCTACAAAACATATTTTTATTTTTTGTTATTCAGATATATTTATTCATGTGCTGGATTTATCAAATCACGTAGCATAATCTTAGGTTCAAGTCTCAAGTATTTTCAATCTTTTACATACAGCACTGCAACAATAAATGGTACAGGCCAATACAGTGGCACATGGCAAACTGTTAAATTCAGCATATACACGGCATATTAATCCAGTATTTTTTTAAACAACTGTATTAATAAAATAATAAATAATAATCTATGGTACTTATCAATGGGTTTAAGTATTGTGATAGTGAAGTGGAGGAGGAAGGGAGAAGAGGTGTGGACACAAGTTCACAGAGGACAAAGCAGATGGTGTCTGCTGGACACGCGCGCACACGCACGCACGCGCATACACACACACACAGACACACACACACACACACACACTTGTGACATAATAGCTGTCGTGCCAGGTGTGCAGGTGGTGGCCTGCAGTCTGGCACAGTGTGAGTTTGCATTTGTGTTTTTGTGTGTGCGTGTGTATCCAATGCTCTTTGTGTGAAAGGGGCCCCCTATTCACTAGTCTCTCCTGCCAGCTTGGCACTAAATCACAGGACAAGACAGCATGCACGCCCGCAAACACACATGCACGCCCGCACATATGCACAAACACCCACGTGCGCACACACCATTCTCCACACACACCAGTCTCTATTCTCAGCCAAAGGAGAGTGAAAAGAGGTCAACAAGAAGACAGAGGTAGATAAGCAAAGGAAAGACCAGGGTTCAGTTGATCTTTAACAACAGAACGCAGCGAAAACTTGAGAGAATCAAAAAGGAAAATAAGAAAAATAGAATAACAATTGTTCTCGTAAACAATTAGAAACACCACCATGCATACACAAAACCAGTACCATGACTGTGTATAAAAAGTAATGGTAGAGGTGAGACTGCAGTTGGTTTAAACAAACTGGGCCCAGGGAGACACTGTGGGTGTGTTTGTGGATAAGAGTGTGTGTGTGTGTGTGTGTGTGTGTGTGTGTGTGTGTGTGTGTGTGTGTGTGTGCGTGCGTGCGCGTGCGTGCGTGTGTCGCAGCTGTTGTCCCTTTCTCCTTATCACACCAGGGATTTAGATTCTCCATCACTCTGTCTTTGAATGTACATGTTTGTGTACTGTATATATAGTACGTGCACGTAGAACAGATGTGTGTATGTGTGAGTTACGTGTGAGTTTAATGCCAGATCAGTAGGGGCTGAAAAACAGCCAAGAGCCTGCTCTGTATTAGGGCTACTGACAATAATGACTTGGCAAACTAAATATTTACAGCAAGAAAGACAGAAAGAGAAAGAAAGAAAACAGACACAGGCAGTAAAAAGCAGCTGGAGGGGTCATATATTAGATCCCCTCAGTCTGACACACACTGACTCACACACGTCGACTGTGACTGTCTTGTAAGATAAAGGCGGCCCGAGCATAACACCTGGCTTATTAACAACTACTTCACCCATGGGAGAAGAACCTGCTGCCATGTGATGGTAAGATGGTGCAAACCCATAGCAAAAAGCAAACAAAATAACATGGTTACATCAAATCAACAGTCTCAAATCAACACATTTTTACCAGGGTCAGGACCCAAGTAATCCCTATACCAAGCCAAAGATTTATGTGTATATTAACCCAGCGCTACAACTCAGCCAGGAATGAAAGAAAGGTGCAAAAAAAGCAATGACAGTGTTACACCAAGTATGCTTTTTACTAGTAATTTGACTGATGAAAAGGACAAAATCCCATCATATCACATAATCACATCTGTAAATGTTTACACAGCAATTTTAGCCTTGACAGCTATCTGTAATTCCGCAAAAAAGAACACTAATATTATAACACAGCTTGACGTGTTTCCTTTAATGTGAGATGAACCGAGTAAAAAACAAGTTTGAATTCTAGTGCAGACTTACTGACGCGAAGGGCTGATGCGAGCAAATACTAACCTCGGAAGATTTGCTCACCTTAAATGCAAACGTTAAACGTGTACAATCCTCTTAATGCATTACTGACGTATGAATCATCGCCACAACATCTGCTATTCATGTTGCCAGACCAAGCTTGTCTCCTGCGCAGACCATTACTTTGGATGTTAGTCGAAAATATACGCTTTGTGGTTGCGATGTTCTCTAAAGTCATTCTTAGTTTGGGTTGTTGAAGTGGGAATAAAATTGTGTTGTTGTGCTTCACCAACTGAGATATGAAGGATACTGGTATAGCACTCAACCACAAAAACTACACCAGGCCACAATGATTACGAAAATACTGTGGCCTGCTGTAGTTCATACATTGAAAGAAGACACTGTGATATTTAATGTTTACGATAAAGCTTCTTATCTTCTCCTAGTTGCTTTAGCATTTCTGGCATGCACTTAAACTCTGATGTATGTGTGTGCATGACTAAGCTGCTTCGGGTTTGTTCGCTACACAACACGGAGTTTGATGGAGAGCTGTTACTGGAGTCTGTACCAGCAGCACACATGCTGAAAGTTCTGTCTATGTGAAAAATATCCACAACTTAGCGGCCTGGAAGAAAATCAAAAATCCATTTTTAGCTTCTCCGTGAGAGCCTTCCCAGAGAATAATGAATCTGACTGCTTCCACACCCACAGGAAATTTGTGTTTGTGCCTGCATGCTCAGCACTTTTCCACATGCTTTTTCCAATAAACACCGCTTTGATGACAGTGACTCAACACTGATCAATGGGCTCCTATCAATATTTCAGCCAGTCTTTCTGTGTCTCTATCTTCATTATTTCTCAACTCGCCATCAATGAAAAACAAATTAGAGATTTGTCTGCATCTAATTAACTTGTGTTTTACCTGGAATAATATCAAATGCATGTGGACATATATACCATCTATGCGTACCATCTTCCATCTAAAAATCTGATCATGCTAAGAGCAAAACATGCATACATGCCCATCTGCTTTCATCTTTTGAATCTGTCAAAAGACACTATTTTTTTTATTTATTTCTGCAATATCAATAGTCCAATATTCCACAGCTTTCTCTTTGCTGCTATAATGACCAAATGTCCCCCACAAGACTCATCTAGCTTTCATCTAATCCAATTTTATCTGAGATATAATTCAATTTTATCCCTTGAACTTGAGCTTGAACACCCAACCACGAGAAACCACTGACACACAGAAGGTCAATTCCTGGAAAACTTTGGCAGCCTCGTCCATCTGTATGTCACACAGCTGCTGCGGCAAAGGTAAACTGAAGCTGACATCTGTCACAGATGTTGAAGCTCGCCAACAAGCTAGCCAACATATCTGCCTGTCTATCTGTGGCTATCTGTCATATGTCATCTATTTGGAGCCAGAATACTGATGCCATCCATCATGTGGAAATGAGTGCAACATTAAGCTGTATGCGTAATGCTTTTTGAGTGTGTTGTATGGTGTATTTTAAGACTTGTGATGTAGAAGTTAGAACAATTGATTGGCTAAATAATTTTCATTTGCCATTAAATGCAATGTATTTTCTGTGTTTTTTCTTGTTCTGTAAGTAATAAAACAATTTTTTAAACAAGAGAATATGCAAGCTGTCAGTTCTAGGTAGATGGTTTCAGCTGTGTGCTGTCATTATGCCAACACTAGCAAGATCCCAAAAATTCAAGTTATGTCATGATTGTTGAGCTGCGTGTCACACACTAATGTAATGTGTCATGTGGGAGAAGGAACAGTGTGTCTGTATCTACCAAGCGTCACGTCCTGTTTTAGACAGGCCCATTTCAAATACACCCTGCTGACAGTTTAAAATGACAGGGAGACAGCCACAGTGGGGGCTTGATCACGACAACTAAAATAGAGATCACCCTCTCTCTCTCTCTCTCTTCAGTTTGCCTGACTGGGCCCTTGGGTCACGTTGTAGATGGTCACCATGTTCACTCCAAGGACAATGGATCTGTACAGTACATTTTGAAGGTTAAGACTTTTTACATGTGTTCTAAGTTGTATCATTGATGTGAGATGCAAAACCTGCCAACTCACAGAAACTTTGAAGTATAAATTTGCAGCAAAGAAAGTGATGTCGCCGATCGGTCATGCAGTGTGAAAAACACAACGCAAATGTTTGCGTATGCTGTCAATTACGGTTTTAAAACTCTCAAGAAAAAAAAATCTGAATCGAGCAAAATCAGTATCATTGGGTCAAACTATTAAAATCAGTAATCAGAATCGGCCAAGAAATCGCAATAGGTGCACCTCTAATTATTTCTTTTGCAACCTTGAAGATAAACAAAGAAAAATAGGAGAGAACTGCAAAGGAGTGTGATAACATATAAGCGTATAACAAAATATTATGAATATATTATTGGAAGGAATAAAATAAGCAAAATGGAAGGGGTGTGAGTGGAGATGCACTTGAGGACTGTGGAAATGCAGAGAGAGGAAAAGGAGAACAGAAATGAATGTTTGATGGAGATTGTTTACCTATCGGCTAGATATAATTAGTGACACTGAAGAACATGCTTAACTAATTATCTTACTGACATTTTTAACACACAATCTCAGATACACACAGATTGAGCCACACTTAATCCGTGTTGCAGAATGAGTCAGATGCAAAAAACATGCTTATGGACCCAGCGCACCCACAACTTGTCATTTCCTATGACATCCACAGCCTCCATTACCTGCATAAATTAACATACTCCTCCAATGTGAAGAAAATGATACATTCATACATTTGAATAATTCAGAGCATTTTAAAAGCTGTGCGCTCACTCTCTCTCCTTATTCACATGCGAAGGGGCTATTTACCTCAAATCGCATTTGAATAAATCCCATAAATCCTTTCAAAGTTGCCTGAGATAAACCAATCAAATACCCCTGACACTGGTTAACTGGCCAATCAAAATTAGCATTCATACTTGGGGGCCTTTTTTATATAAAAAGAATCAAATAGTGGCAATCAAAATGCAGGGCCTGTTTGTGAAGTTCAATTTGCTTGAGATAAGAAAAAGCTGGGGGAGAGGGAAAGAGAGGGAGGCAGCAGCAATGCCATAATGTAATTCCAAAACATTAAATGGGGTAAACAGTGTGCATTTGGTTTATAAATGTGGATGATGATTTCATTTGTTCAACAAAAGATAAATATACACACAGTAGTGCATTACATGGCCAAAGGGCTTGGCTATCCAATTATCCTTCAGTCAAAATCTGCTTATCACACTTTTGTGTGCGCGTGTGAGAGTGTGTGTTTGTGTGTGCATGAGAGAGAGCGCAACAGGGGAGAGACAGGGACAGTAAAAAGAGTCATGCTGAATGACAAACTGCGAATCTTAGCATGTTTTTATTTTTGTATAAATGTGTTGGTGTCACAATGTCTGCCAACCTATTATAGATTATATATTTTATTATTTCTAACTGTAGTAGTCTTCCTGCCAACTGATCAGGTGAGATAGTGAACAGTAAAGATGAGAGACATGTATCCATCAGTGCCTCGTCTGTATCTGGATCCATCTCTCAGCATCTGTCTCTGTCAATCGTGACTTGCAATAACTTCCTGGTTCCTCTTTCACTGATTTGAAAACAACAACTAACCGTCACTGACACTCACGTTTCCTGTATTCTAACAGACACACAAACTTTTAATGTGAGAGGTTCCCTTTTTTCAGACTAGAGTTGACTGACAGATTATTAAGCGCTGGATTACACAGGTAGTTAGATTCCATGATTCTTTCACAATTCACCACTATTGTGTATTGGGAAGTTTCTGACCTAAGCCGACCTTAACATTAAACCTTTTCAATTAATATTTTCCATGTAGAGACCAGGCAAAAAGTACTGGCACCCTTGCATTTAATTCAAATAATGTACCATACAAAAGTGTTGAAATAAAAAGGTCATCCATGTATACATGTCCATGGTTTGCAGAGGAACAAAACAAACAAAAAAAACCCCCACTGAAAACTGAAAACTGAATTCTTGCTTATTTTACAGGACATTCTAAAATGGTCTCTGCAATATCATTGACACTGGTTTAGAAGTTATAAGAAATAATTATATTGCATTGATACAAGACCATCTCCAAAGAGCTTGGTATTACTGTGACAACTGTTTCTAATATTGTCAACAAATTTACAACCCAAGGGACTGTCGCCAAGATCCCTAGATAAAATTGCAAGAGAAAAATTGACCGAACATTTAAGATACTTCAAATAATGGAGAAACCGAACCGAGAAAGATTTATAAAAAGATCCAAGTTGATCTTCAAGCTCAAAGTGCAACAGTTTCAAGTTGCAACATCTGTCATGGTTTGATTGAAAATAAGCTCTATATGGTAGAAGACCTAGGTAGACCCCATTTCTAACAGACAAACACAAAAAAAGCCTGACTGGAGTATGCATCTTGACAAGCCACAATCCTTCTGGGAGAATGTCCTTTGATCCAATGAAACAAAAATAGAGCTTTTTGCTACATCACACCAACTCTATTTTTACAAAAAACAAAATGGATAGACGAGGCTCAGTGACGTTTTGGGGTTGGTTTGCTGCCTCTGGCACTGGGCGCCTTGAATCTGTGCACGGCAGGATGGAATTGGAAGCTTATCAAGGCTTGTTGGAGCAAAACGTGCAGCCCAATGTCAGAAAGCAATGTCTGAGCTGCAGGTCATGGGTCCTCCAAGAGGATAATGACCCAAAAATACCTCCAAGACACTCAAGAACGGATGAGAAGACATTGCGGCATTCCACAATGACCTTCTGTAAGTCCTGACCTGAATCCCACTGAACATCTGAATGATTCGAATTCGAAGTTGGGAGAAGGCACCCATCAAACCTGAGACAACTGAAGCAGTTTGCTCAAGAGGAGTATTTAAATCTCATTCAGAGCTACAGGAAGCCATTGACAGTGATTATTCACAAAGGCTGTACTTCAAAATATTAGGTTTAGGGTGCCAATATTTTTACCCATGTCATTTCCATTATTTAAAAAAATATATGTTAAATGATAAATCGAAAGCAAAGTTTCTGTTCTACTTCATATGAAATAAAAAACGGTGCATACCAAATACTTTTGTCAGCTCCATTTCATCCAAAAAAATTAGTACTTATTTCTTTGTTTTGTTTTGTTTTTTTGTTTCACGATTTGCTTTCTTTATTCACTTATTGAGAACCGGATTCATATATCGTACAAAGTTATGAATGGCAGCTTCCTGAACAAACAATAAGATGATAGTAATCCGTATTAATTTTTATAACCACTGAAATACTGATAATAATATCGGCACCCGTGTCATCAACGGTCTTCCCAAAATTATGGTATTCCATGCTGACTAAATCAAACTCAAACAAGTATGAAAGGCAATCTTCACCCTACATTGGCACACTGGCACGCACGCATGCACATACACATACAAACACACAGTTCAAACAGCTGGTGAGTTTGCCCTTGACTAGCCACCCCTGGGCACTGCGCTGGCATGGATGCAGCTTCAAAAGAGATCTGGATGGGATTTATATAGCCATGCCCACATGCAGGATATAAATACATGTATATTTTATCGTCTGGTGCCTGGTTCCTCTGGCAGCACTAAAAACACTACCAACATGGCGATTACAGGTTATACAGATGTTAAAATTTCTACAGATTGCAATTTTACTGTCAATATTGGTATAAACTGGTGCAAAACACAGGTGTTCTCTGATATAAACAGTTTTCAACATGTGAGTTGCTTCTAGATCGGAGGTGAACCTGCTGCCAGAAGCTATGCCCCAGTCCTGATTATTTTCGGGATCATGAGTGAAAGGGTCTGTATCAAGTTCACTTTGACTGCATTGACATGCCGATATGAACCTAAGTCTCATTCTATCAATAAGAAAACAAGTTTTACAATAAATTTAAAAACAAATCAAAAGTCAAGAGACTTGAATCTGTGTTAAAAGGCACATTTGTCATTTTTTCTTCTTTGACTGACAATGCCCAGGAAAATGTGCTGCTTGAGAAAATAAAACAAAGCTCAAACTATGTTCGCGGTCAGGTTGAACTATATTTTAATTATGTGCATGAGGAATGAATAAATTGGATGTGACAATTGACCTTAGCCTGTACTCCAGGCATGAAGAACCCAAATACATCATTTGACATGAATTAGACAAGGAGGTCTGAAATGAAATCCAGTGGAAAGAAGGAGGGGCAGATGATGATGACGATCATGAGCTGGATTACTAGAAATACAAACATATGTCCAATGTTCACAAGCATATTTAGATATTTCTTACTTACATGACTGCAGTGTTTGCAGATAGTGTCCTGTACAGATTTTGACCTTATGTCAGTAGGATAATATGGATTTTGTATAAATCAACATTTCTGTGAGATGAGTCAGAAAATGTTTAATTTATAAATGCTCTGGAAGGGAGATGTGAGCTATCCATCCATAGACTTGCCCTTGACTGACTTGCCTGAGGCTCTAATAGAAGCGCAGCCTGCTGTGCAGTGGGGCATTCTGGGGATCTACTCTTAGGGAACAGATGCCAGGGCACAACAGCTGTTCATCTGGCATTCAACAAGAGCCAACTGGCTGAGCCCTCCACCCAAGAACAAAAACATCAACATGTGTTACGTAGACCTCCCTCCTTCAGCTGGACACGCGCACAGACAGACACACACACATACGGACACAGTGCACCAAGTCCAAGTGTGAAAACACTGCATGCAAGTCATATAAAGGCTGCCAACTTAAAAAGCAGCAGCTCCACACACACACACATAGATAATCAGACACGAGCTTCAAACTAAGCCTGCAAAATGTCTGTATGAACATTGCATTGTTTGAAAATGCAATATCGCTTCACAATGGTCTGCCATCAACCTTCTTCAAAGGCAGCTACATCAGAATGTAAGTTGCTATGCACTCTGAGAGACACTGCTGACTAAGCAAACCCTCTGCTGTATGACAGGTTAAGAAGTCCTATATTCATCATTTATAACTATTTGATAAATAAAATAGGATCTGCACAATACAAAAGTAGCACAACTGGTTAACATTTAATATTCCTGGCCTTCAGCAGAAACTTTCTGATGAACCAGTTGTTCCGCATTTCTATAGCACTTTACAATGTTTGCCTCACATTCACCCATTCATACACACATTCAAACACAGACAAGGTAACCACGCAAGGCACACTTGCTTGTCAGGAGCAATTTGGGGTTAGGGACTTGCTCAGGGACCTTCTACATGGACATGGAGTGCTAGCATGCGTGTCTTTATCTACTACATACCCAGACAAAAGCACAGAAGCGCAAATGCTTACTTCCTGTTCGTCATTGATAATCACAAAAAGAAAGTGTGTATAAAGGGCAAAAAGAAACAGACAGAGATGAGCAGGACTGCTACTTAGCCACTGTGCTAGCTTAGCTTATTTGCTGTTAACATAAGTTTTGTGACATGTAGAACTGAACTGTAATATAGCATAGGGTTCCTTTCTTTTAGCTCAAGTTACTGGGAGCCCTACCGTTGCATACCCTGGACTTAGAAGTCATTGTTTACAGATAGCTACATACAAATCTCCTATCGTACTGTCAACACCTGGTGCTGATTAAGAGAAGTACAGAACAGACAAAAAAGTGCTCCTGCTATGCACAATCAGTCGCATACTTAGAGCAAACACTGAAAATGCTGTGGTGTCCTTTTAAACACTCCACCAGTGTTCATCCAATCAAAGTGCTCCATATATTAAGACATATAAGGATATTTGACCATTCATTGCCATTTATTTTCAAAAGAAAGTGGTCTTACACGGCAATAAAAACCAGCAGCACCATAGATCTACATTGAGCGTATTAGTGTTTTTGTACTTACCCTGGAAAGACTGCCTGGCCCTCTCCACCAGCTCCTCAACAGGATAGCTGGCCAGGTCTCCTCTGGCATGTTTAGTTTTACAGTAGGTACATGCATTCAGACACCTAAGGAGACAGAAAGAGGGAGAGAGACGGACGGATGCTTATTCTCACAGTTGACAGGGAGAAGAGCCGTAATTGATGATGTTATATGTAACCAAGGCATTCAAATACACAACATTGTTTACATGTTATTTAACAAGTGCAAATCTTCAAATACGAGGGTAACTGTCTGAAAACGTACAAGTTGAAAACAAGGGTTCGCAAAGAATGTTAGAGGGGTGAGAGGGGTGATTCTGGTCCTGTGTTCATAACTTAAGCCTTAGTTTAAGCTGATATAAACTACAATCATTGTTTTGTGTATCATACATATATAGCTTCTAAGCAGCAAAAAGGAGACAAATGGTCATTTTGTGTGAATAAGGACTACGAAATAACCGCGGACAGCTGTCTCTCAGCCTGAGGCAAGCAGTGGGAAGCTTGGACTTGAATTCATTGTTTTGTTTATAAAAAAAAAAAGGGGAGAAGATTAAGTCAAATTGACCGTGAAAAGAAGACTTACGAGTAGAAAGCACAAAAAGTAAGAGAAAATGCATGAGGAAAAAAATCCCAATATACTGCTTTACTCCAAAACTAGATCCAATGTGAGGCACTAAAGCATTATTTGTTAAGGACGGGGGTGTGGTGGTGAGGTAGGGCTCCTCAAGAGTTGCCTGGATTGGATAGTTACCAGTACAAAATAATGGCCATTGGTTTAGTCTATTAGTCTTCTATTTCTGACCACCATTCAGTCCAATTTGTCATACTCGATTAAACAAAACATGCCGCTGTTTATTTTCATTCATTTTTGAAAATATTGGCCTCAATTTTTGGCAGGGAATCAATTCAGTCATACAAAGCGAGTGCTGTCAAGCGAACACCCGTGCAATATTGTAATAGGAGAAATGTGTGTTGGAGATGCTCGAGTTAGTGGGAGGAATAACAGAACAAGCTATGTTTTAAATGTAAATGTAACATTTCTACACATAGCTTCCGGTTTCTATGTTTAAGGTTTATCCTGTTTAGTTAATATCTAAATGTCTATAGATTAGTAAAACTAATAATGTTATATTAAAGGTCAAACTCTCACTGGCAACAAAGTGGTCAAATATGTTACACTTAATGGTGGCTTTGAAACAAAGCTACCCTGAAACTGGATAAAGTATGGCAAGTGAAATGTCTGGTGACCTCACTAGCCTAACCAACTAATAACAGACCATAATCTGGATCCTCCTTAAGAAAAGAACATGACCCATTAATAATGCAGCACTACTAATGCAGGCTTTTGACACAGAGATAGGTTCAAAAGCTCTGGGTCTTCTAAATCAAAGCGTCACAATGTTCAGATTGATTTCCTGTGGGATAATGTCTGCACTGCGATGACAAAAACAACATATAGTGCTTTGTAATGATGTAGAAACATCAAAAGCTTTGATACAGCTAGTATGAGACTATGAAATCAGTCTATTGTAGATAACAAGCGTAAACCATTCATCCTGTCTGTGACAGAATGGCATTCCCATGAAGTCAAGCCAACAGTCCAGGACTGTTGAAGGTCTCACTAATATACAACTATTAACACTGTAATCCACTCCCGCCCAACCACTATGAATTAAAACTGGATGTTAAAGAGGATTTCAAGGTTCCCTGAAATAAAGATTGCAACCTGGACTGTCCACTGAAGTGACTGCTTTAGTTAAACTAAGATGACTTGGTCTGAAAAATTAGGAACCAGATGTGACACTGGAAGTCCTTCCCTTTCTTACCAAAGTAAGTGCAATTGCGATAGCATGGGGAAATGAGTAAGAGCACGGAAAAATGGAATTCTATGTCACTGTCAGTTTTACACTGTAAAGAGTCACAACATATATTGTTGGTGTACATTGATTCTGGTAAGCAGAAACACGTCAAGATGGGTAGATATAAGACAGAGTGTAGGATAAGTAACAAAGTAAATAAACTCACAAATCTTTACAATAAAGAACCTCATGAACAATTCATCTTGGTTTAGTGCTGAGGGAGAAAGAGAGACCACAGACAACCAGAACAGGGTAGAAGTCCACATATTTGCAAGTTGCAATTCTAACAAAAATATTTAACACAAATTGTTATGACTGAGTAATTAAGGACTAATAGTCATATTTTTACAGCATTCAACTGTTATCAATTCAAATCAAATGATTTTTATAGCCTTATATGAGATACAAACGTCTCCCAAGTCTTTGTAGGCCCACATGAGAGCAATGGTTCTCAAACCAGGCCAAAGCTCTACATGAAGATGAGCAAAAACTCCCCAGAAAATGTAACATGGAGGAAAAAAGGAAGAAACATCAGGAGAGGCAATTCAAAGAGACATTCTATCACCTCAACCGTTCAGGTGAACAATAGGAACTGCATGTGGGATAAATTAATTAAATAGAAATTCAATAACGATGTAGGAAAATAACATGAAAACAACCCTTGAGACCTGGTTAATCCACATGAAAGTCCAAATTTCTGAAACACAACAACCTAAACTTGGGGGTACTTACACTTAGGGGTGCTCCCAAGTGTAAGAGAGACTCCGGAGAATAAATGAGCAGAATGTGTGTGGAGAGGAAAGAAAACATAAACCGTGAAACATTGGGCGGGTGCGGGGGTACACCCCATGCACACTACACTGCTGACTGACTAAGAGAGTTCTAGTTCAACCCAGACCTAGGCTGGCTAATCGCCCTCCCACACCACAAGGCTTGTGTTTACTTCCTGTTTGAATGAGCAGTTACACACACTCAAAGTGTAATGAAAACCAGTAGGTTTTTAAACATGATTTAAAGATAGTGAGCCTGTCAGCCTCTTTGATGGCTGCAGGGAGTTTGTTCTACAAAAAGGGAGTGCGATAGGAGAGGGCACAAAGGATTTTGTCTTGGCTCTAGGGATAACAAGCAGGCCTGCCAGCAGGGATCATGGGGAGTTATGAGGTTAGTTACCTATAAAGGAGCCCAGACAGGCTGAAAACTGGACAGAAAAGGCTCAAATAGATTGTTCGAGGTCAAATAATCAATCAGCTGATCTACTAAAAGCCAGGGTTGGTTATCTAGATCATTTTGCCAGTTATGGCAAAGTTCTGTCTTTGTCAGCCAATAGTCCAGTGACACTGGTCTACTGTACCTCTTGTTATTAACCCCCATAGCAGTGGGCCAGGGACAACTTATCGATGCTGACTCATTTTACGTGAGATCATAAAGCCTAACCAGATTTGATTTTGTGACTTCTGACTGTTTCATCCCTATAATATTTGTGCCAGAATCACTGTTAGGAAATATTTTCTAAGTGTCAGGGCAGTGAGAATGTTCTAAGTTCTGAATCGCCAGTGTGCTACACAGCAATCTAAGATTATAGTCCCCAATGACTGTGGAGTCACACAGGCACAGGTGGAGGCAGTACGACACCTGCGCAGTGACAGAGTAACAGATTTGTAGTGGAAAGGTTAGGGGGCCTTGGAGGAGAAAGAGCTATTGGTGTACTGCGACCCCTCAGGACCATGACAAACCCTCCAGGGGCCTGGTACATTCTTAGCTTCCCTGCTGGCTAAGCCTAAAGAATCTACTAACTAATTGTTAACCTTGCTACACTGTCTCTCCTCCAGACAGATTCTATTCTCTAACTCACCAAATTTTGAACAACAGAAACAGGAGCAAGAAGTCAGAGTCATACTTAATTTTGGAGAGAAGGTTAGGAGTTTAGCCAATGGAGGTATTAGCTATGACAACGTTAGCAAGGGCGGAAGCTATCAAAAGAGAAAAGAGCTACTTTGTAAGTAAGTGTATAGGACACAACAAATACAACTGATATCTTCATGTTTTTGGAGAGCAGTGCTTTTTGGAGCTGTTACCACAGTAGCAAAAACAGAATAAGTAAATGTATCTATTTGTCTACCCGTCTCTCCCTCTCAGGGTATGGCTTATCGTGGTTGAGGGCACTAAAGATGGCAGCTAGGTCACAGGATCTAGCTGCGGAGAAAACACAGACAGATGGGGCCCTGCGAGCACGCACATACACACTAACACACGCAATGCACCAGGGGGTCCATCCATCTTAATGTGATCAGGCCCAGCTGAGTGGATCACAGCAACATTAATCTCAAGAGACAGTTAGTGGTCTGTTTGTGTGCCTGTGTGTACACATCACACTGTGTGTACGTGTGAGCTTGTAACTGTGTGAGTGTGCTTTTCTTGAACATTTGTCCAGTATCACAACAAGGCATTAGCAATCTCACCCACTCCATCAGCCTAAACAGGCCGCGACAACTAGTCAGCACCCACAGACAAACAGTGGCTGAACAGTGACTGAAAGATAGGAGGGGTGTCATTTTCTGTGACACACACACACACACACACACTATGTTATATGCAAGCTGCACAGGCCAACTGATTCTTTCTTGCCTGTTCTATGTGAAGTGATATAAGAAAAAATGTAAAATACGATAAGTATCAAGAAGCCACCTATACCTAAGTCGGCGATTTGACGTTAATATTGCCGTATTTGAGAATGAAACGTAACAAATCAATCAATCAATGTACTATAATAATCAATTCCAAATATGGAATATTTTCTTCCTACAGAGTTTTCATCCTGTCTTTACTTCTGACTCCCCTCTCCTATGTTTTGTTTGTCCTACTTAATTAAATAAGAGGTAGCTGTTGAAAACAACAGTGTAGTTCATTACTCTGTTACAATAAGAGAGGCTAGGTCCCGTGTGTGTATGAGAGAGAGAGAGA
>OMNV01009243.1:286657-313373 GCA_900303265.1 Brotula barbata | reverse complement strand
TTGACTGTGTAACTGTCCACCACACTCACTGACTGACTGACTGCCTGCCTGCCTGCCTGCCTGCCTGCCTGCCTGCCTGTCTGCCTGTCTGCCTGCCTGCCTGGCTGTCTGCCTGCCTGCCTGCCTGCCTGCCTGTCTGCCTGCCTTCCTGCCTGCCTGCCTGTCTGCCTGCCTGCCTGGCTCGCTGCCTGGCTGTCTGACTGATGTGCTGACTTTACTGATAAACTCAGACTGGTCTACTTTCTCACTAGCTAGTCACTATTTGACTCCAAGACTGACCAACTTAAGCCAGGACAAACAGACAGAAGCTAGTGTGTCTTTAATATTTTAGTCTGGTCTCATCAGTGCTCTTAGTGTACATACTGTGAGTCCCGTTTGAAATCAGACTATCCTGGTCATAGGTGCTATGATGAATTTCAATCTTGCTGCGTTGCTGAGGTCGCCCACGGCAGTTCCCTGAACCCTGTCCTGTCATGCATGTATATGTAAGGATCGGGACGGTCATTTATAACAATCCTCCACTGTGACACAACGCATTCACATGCAAGACTACACGTTTTGTTTATATGAACTGAATGAACCACTGACATTAAGGCTGATTAAGTATGTGCTGTGATTGTGAACAGAATTTCAGGAGTCTAGGACTGGGAGGAGAATTATCTTGTGATTACTCGCATAAAGCACACACCATAATATGGACAGCATGACAGAAAACAAGAAACTGATTATTTAAACGCACACAAGGCAACAATTTTCAGTCTGGCAGTGTACGCTCGACTTTACAGAGACTGATTTAGATACTGAATATCACGCTGGCTGTCTAGTAATCGACTGCCTGTCTGTTAAGCTTATGATCTAAGCAGAGTGTAAGGCTTTCTGAGGCGAAGCTTACTTTTACTGATTTACAGTGTTTTGGGAGCTTTGTGGATGTACTGTTTTTCAACCACGTTAGTACTTATGTGACTACTTCACAGGTTACAGTCTGTCTGATTGATTAGATGCTTTCCTGACTGACTCCTGACTCCTCTATGTCGAACAAATAGTCCACAACCACTTGTGTTTCTTTGTGCGGCAGCAACACCTAAACAACCCCACCATCATACATCATCATGCGTGTAATTACCATCTGACAAAAACATATATATGTACACACACATATTCACGCAAGTAAAATAATATGGTTCATGATCCAGTCATGGATAGATGGACGAATCTCCCAGCTAACCTTTCTTTGTCAACAACTTATACACCATTTAGCTCTCGGAGGAAAATAGTCCATGAGACAATGTATGTGTGTGACCGTGTGAGTGTGTGTGTGAACATTCAAATTGTGTTTGCCTGTGACACACTGAGGCTAATTCAGTTGCTCAGGGGTTCTGTAGTGTAATGCCCTGTAATGACACACAATCTCATTTTGTCCAAGGAGACACATCAATCTTTTGGATTTACTGTTGACTGTTGGGAGCAGAGCGTTCTCTCTCCTGGTGTGCCAGAAGACAGAGGAGTGCGCGGACATTGTGGGGGTGTGTGTGCATGTGAATGTGACTGAGTGTCCCTATGTGGTGCAGGGATGTCTATGGTGGTGTGTATATCAGTGCACTCTGTGTCTCCAACATCTATTTGTGTTTGTGTGTTAAGGAGAGGGAAAGTGGGAAATAGAATAATATGTTCAGACCAGTGGAGCTGAAAACTACCCATACATAGGTTTGATAAACAGCAGGAAGGCTGTGGTACATAGTGTGTGTGTTTCTGTGTGTGTGGTGAGTGAAACAAAGAAAGAAAATAGGAATTCTTCAGAGTGCAAGCGTTTGCTGAGGTGCATTTTGTGCATGTGTGCATCTGTACCGGTGCCTTCATGCGTCCACACAATCCTACACATATGTACATGATCAGTAACCTTTGTGTAAACACACTCGACTACCCTGTAACACTTTTCACCAGTGCGCATTTGTTGCTGCTTCAGAGATTTCCACTTCTGTGCCCCAGGAGGCCGAAACAACATAGATTAGATGAGATTGCTGACAAATGATCAACAAAATGAAAATGCAGTCGAGTAAAGCAGAATCACGCAAACTGTGTTTGTTGTTGACATCAAGGAGAGGTACGGACCAATCATCGGGGGGGCTTATCACTGGAACTGTTGATGTGTGTTCCAGTCTATATAGTAGACTCGAGCTGGAGCAGGCGTACCTGACACTATGGATGCATATAATTAATGTGTGTTGGACAGTGCGTGAGTAAAAAACAAGACCCCTCATGTGTTTAGGAGAAAAGATTGGGTCCTCATTGTCTTAAACCTTCTTCACTTCCACACACAGAGAAATTACAATTACAATAGAGTGCAGAGGCCTGGTTCAATTTGCGTTTAACTCAGTTAATGATGGCCCACCCCCCGTTTCTCTTTCAAGCTGGGACTTTTATCTGCACAAGATCTCCTCTGTTCTTATAGTGACTATGATTCTTGAGCGATCAGTTTTTATTATAATGTGCGTCACCGATGAGCTGTGCTGTATCATTTTTAGCCCACCATGTCAAGGCCTCTGGCATCAAAAACACAATGTGCTGAGCTTGACTGATCTCCAAACACAACACTCTGAAAAGAGAGCTGAGACAAGAATCAAGAAGGCAGGCTGATTGAGACAGAGCAAGTGGAGCGCTACTATTAGGTGAAGATTGTTATTGCCATACTGAAAGGCAGAAAAGAAGTTGATGACAATGCTCAATATGAGAAAAGTGGAAAGTTGAAAGTGAATTAAATATGACATGTTGACCAGGGACGCCCTGATTAAGTGATTATAATCAACAACCACATTAAAAAAATTCATGATTTAAAATGTAAAAAGTGCTGGATTATGCACACTATGTCTCACCAATGTATAATAATAATAATAATGTAATAGATAAAATAAAGCTATTATGAAATACTATTTAAAAAATAATATGCACACTATTCCTAGCTTGCAGCACTGTAGACTACATTTTGTTCATCCTGGTGAATATTTTTAAGTCAATCATATCAAATTTGCCAAAACACGATGATTTAATAAAATTCCTATTAATTGGGAATGAAAATAAGCATTTTAATTTCAGATGTTACCCATACCCCAGTGACTGCACAACAATTGTAAAATATGGACAAGTGATACTATTATAAATACTTTTTTCCTATGAAATAAAGTTTACTCTGGTATACAGGATCTTTTGTTCTGTTGCTTCATGTTGTTCCACTGCTCCCAAACCACTCAGCAGCAGGCCTAGGCTGGCTTAATACGTCTGTGTTTCTAAGTGTTGGGCACTCCAAATTACCTCTCTGCGAGCAGGCTAACGCTGTGGATTTTCAACTTTAGTCAGGATGGGTAACACTGGTCTATGTAAAGGTCAGCACCCTGGCTGATAATACCTATTGTTCCACTGTGTCGGTATGGAGAGTGGATAGATGAGCTGTGGCAGCCAAAGACAAATCACAGGAAGCAATGAACTAACACACCAGGGTCTGTGGGCAACACAAACAAACATTTCTCCGAGTCTGTTTTTCTTTGTATCCAAAATGGCTGTGTGTGTGTGCAAGTGTGTGCGGGTGGGCGTGCGCAAACATGTATGTATCATGCTCTTTGTTACTAGTTAGTTGGTTAGTTCAAGAGTATTATGATGTGGATGGCAGGAGGAACTGAGACACTGGCTTCTTTCAATCATGGTCTCCACATGTCCAGATGATCAATGAGAAAAACACACATATGCACAAAACACTTATTAACTTGTACAAACCATCCACAGCCACTATGTTTAAAACTAATTCAATGTCCTTTTGATACCACAACAATGCCTACAGCATGATGTCAAATTCAGCACGGCTTAATAGGCTGATTGAATTAGTTTTCCATTAGGGAGATAAATGCTTCTATTAGTGTCAGAAAGTGGAAAAAAAATAAAAGGAATGAGGAATGAATGGAAGAATCTGGACAAAGGAAACACATTAAAAGGTGTGTTTGTGCCCAAAACACTGTATGGACTCCAAGGCTATCTTTTATCTTACTCCTTGGATATGTCATGCTGCTAACTCTCTATTCTCCTCCAACAAAATACTATAACTGTACGAATTCCTTTGGATTAATCAATTTGGCGTTTCATCTTATTCACGAGATGCCAGCGTGTCTATTTGTTGAATCTTAAGCCTAAAACTGAGGGGCACTTATATTCAGAGGGGGAGAAAGGAAAACATCAAAAAGAAGAAGAAAAAAAGAAGTTTTCACATCACACACAAGTAGTTATCCGTTTGGGGTTAAAGCTGAAGGACACCTGGCTTCAACATGTTGCAATACCAAGAACGAAGCTCAGAATTGGCAAAAATGACTAAATGGAGAGTAATAAAGAGTCACATTATGAAATTAAATGAGCTGTGAGTAACTGTGGAAGAAAGAACTTTTTTTCAGCGCCTAAAGACTAATGGCACTGATGCACACAAACACAGCAGCAAATACACACACAAACTTAATGACCCATTCTGACTGAGTGGCTGTAAATTCCTTGTTTATGATGCTGAAACATCACGATTCAACTTGCTCACAAAGGGGCTTTTACTGTGGCTGACAAGATGTACGCATATAGATATACACAGAACAAGAAGGGTTCCTTTTACGGTTAGTGTAGCCTAAGGCAGAAAGCATACACACACACGCACACAGACCATCTTTCCCTAATAGTATCAACTGTGCTAAAATTGTTATCTGGGACGTATCAGCACAAAGAGCAGAGTATTAGAAAGAGACAGTGTAGTCTTTTCCCAGGCTAAGGCTGAGTGAAAAATGAACTCTGCCCTTGGGCTTATACGTCTGCATAAAGATGCTATTGAAGAAATAACGTAATAAAATATCCAAAAATAAATGCACAGCATCAAAACATAAGCCACCATGCAAAGAGCACAAGGTGAACATTGGCTAATGGAGCCAATAGTACACAAGGTTCAAAACACATTGAATTTAGTCAACATACACCAAGACACGTAATTCTTCCATGTAACTTTATTTATTAAATACCATACCCTCAAAGGCTACTCTGCTCTCACTGACTACTCTTACAAGACTTGAAATAGTGAAAAGTGAAATCTCTGTTGTAGTGGAGACCTTACCTTTTAAAAAGAAAAAAATAAAGATCGCAATCATCAACTCTCTTTTTAAAAAAATCCATAAATAAAGATTTGTTTCGTATTTCAGCATCTTTAGCAGAATCCTTTGGCTTTGATAGTCTTTCATCTGCTTGACCTTATTCTAACTTCAGAGTATATCTGACTGTCACAAATGTTGTGTGCCTCTACATAAAATGTATTTTCTTGTAGCTTCCACTGTTTCCATAGAATGCAGTCAAATGTAAATTAATTAATAAAATTGAATAACGAACAACAAAACCAAAATGTCAATTTATGGAAACACGTTTACTGCTAGTATACAGTGAAATTAGCATGGAAAGTGGTGCGGCTTGTAGCTTTGGGACCTGGCAAAATCACAGTTTGCTCATTAATGTGTCAAAGTGAGGAGGATTCAAAATGACTGTACTGTTGGCCCAAGAGAAACTGTGTCCCCTTAAAACAAAGCCAGCGGGCATTTGAGATGTAGCTGGACTATGTTGAACTATTATATTTTCTGATGGGGGAAAAATTACCCTGGTAAGAAAAAAAAAATGCCAGCGTAATTTAAATTTAATAGGTGCAAATGAAATTAATATGCAACTTAATGAAACTAATATTGTGATTCAATTACAGGGAGAAATTAAATTTTCATAGGTAGTCCCACGTGCCACACTACTGCAGGCTGTTTGGAGGATTTGCACTAATAAACTGAAGGGGGTGGAAGGTTCAGCTGGTGTACGCTGGGAAAAGGCACTTACAGACCTTGATTAACCAAACTGAAATTAAATTGAGTGCAAGTGCGCTTCACATTATGAATGTTGTTACTGTTCATGGAATTCATCGAGGAAGAAAGTTTGATAGTTTCTTCCTTTCAAACATGGCATATTTGAATTCTGTCGGTTGCCTTGATGATGAGGCAAAATGCTTTAGATTTATTTTCTTCCCCTTGTCTACCAATTTGACCATTTCTGAATGTGCTGTACTCAACGTGCCAACAAACTCCCGCCACTGGTCTAAGTGAGCTATACTGAAAATAGCGATTTATGTCCTCCACCAGCTGCTTCCTTTTTGTGTTATGTGAGGAAGGCCGACTTCATTGGGAGGGCATACATACACAAAAGTTCATACAACCCAACCTCACACACGCCAAGCCACCTATCTACCCTGTACAAATGCCCAGGAACCCATGAAAAAGTGTCTTGTACTGGGTTAAGACATGATCGTTCCACCAACAGGCACTGCCATGTGTGTTCCAAAGGGCTCTCAGCCAGGCTAAAAAGCACTGAAACAAGATCACTGCAGCAGCGGTAAAGTTTATTTCACATTGGAGAAAGAGTAAAATGATGCAAGAATCAATTTTCTGAACTCATATGTGGTTCAGAAGCTTCGGTGGCTGTTGACCTGAGAGGTCAAGAGAAAGAGTGAAACACAGTGACAGAATAAGGTAACTACTTTTCAGGAAACCTTGGTTCACACGTTTCCATTTACGATTTTTAATTGATCCTGTTTTTCTTTACAGGTCTAAATGAATGACATATGATGTGTGAATACAGCAGTTTGATTCAATTAGTCTCTCAAAAAATTTGCTTTATTTAAACCAACATTGTGCGACAGGGAAAAACAACATAAATGTTGTTATCAGACTTGTTAAAGCCTGAAACTCTTTATGAAAGAGTTTTTAAGAACCTGCTGATGAAATGTGGAAGATCACTCACCCTGTAGCACAATGTCATACTGACATTTAGCTTCAAAACAAAAGTGTGTTTGTGTGTGTGGGCATGTCAGACAAAGATCCTTCTATTCCATCAGCTGACAAATGTCATCCATGATGTCAGCAACTCTCTCAAAGGAATATTAAAATCATCATCAACTCAAAGAACACGCTCTCCCCATTTCCCTTTCACTCTTACACCCTGTCTAACACAGACCACATAAAAACATGTCAAATCCGTGACAGGAACAACATACAAAACACACATAAAAAATAAAAAATCATCTTGAATTCCAATAACACCGGTGTTACTAAAAAAACTAAAAAAAAAAACGGAATGACCCAGTCAACATGTTTGTGCAATCCACCAATCTGCACATGTGTACCAGAAAGGGCAAAGACAAAGGGATTTATTTATAGCCAGTCGGGCCCACGAGGAAAAGAACAGTTAATTTGGATCAGACACAAGAGTCCCTGCAGGAGGGCTAGCCAAAGACTGACATCTGCAATCAAACACATTTACATAAGAAAGCATAACAGAGATCCAGGGATCCATTTAATCACAATTATCGGGAAGAAATACAAAGGTCATGAAAGAGTCAATAGAGTGCACAAGACCCTCGACTACATTACACCACTGTTATGCACACGAGGTTGTAGAATATTGGTGATGTTGACAGCTGATGTCCTAGCATTGTGTGATTTGCTTTATTCATACCGCTAGACCTTTCCTGCGTATTGTGTTTGCATTCAGACAAATTCAAGCATCCTGGTGCTGTCCGACATGTGTAGGCCCGTAAATACATGATGCATAGCTGTGAAAACAAGCAACGTTTTGCGTGTCCACTACTGCCACAACTTTATTAACCTTGGGCTTGCAAATGCACGGTTGGGCGCTCTGACGATGAGTTGCTCCTGGACAACTCAAGAATGAGAATGGGTTGTGCAAAATTTAGCCAGTCTAATCTTTCTCTACAGCTCGATAACACAAAAGGTCATATGTGTGTGGACTTAAGTGCGCATGACAGAAGCTGGAACAAATCAATCAGAGTACATTGTTGGCCAATTGCAGGGAAAGGCATTTTATGGAGCACTGAATAAGGACTACAGCGAAAACACAGGATACACACTTATGATAAATTTTAACACCAAGCAAAGTAAACAATGGAACCAGACATACATAATTCAATTTAGGTTAAAAAACACTGTGTTTCAATGTACAATGTCAATTTAATCTCTCTTTACGAGCACTGCACGTATGCATCCTTTTAAGCTCATTCTGCAAGACCAATTTGTAGTCTGACTTACTGGTGTTTTCCAACTGCTGCAGCCCATGTTCACATCTTGTAACACAAACACTAGTGACACAGCAGGGAAGTTATGCCAGGGAAATGCCTACGCAATGATAGGCAATAAATATCAGCTAAAACTAGACCTGGTGATGTCATAAAGTAGTCTCTAGTGCATATGGAGTCTTTGGTGCAGATGTTTTAGGGAGCCTTCTTTAGAAATCATATAACACATCTACCACAGTTAGAGGCCATCAAAACAAAGATTTTTGGAGACAAATAAACCCCGCTGGCGTGTTTGTTGTAACAGAATTTACTGGAAAATTCCAAGAATGAACTGTGACACTTACTCATTTCAGTACGACAGCATGAATTTACTGTATCATAAAGTCATTTTAGAACATGCAATTTTGAGACCAGTGTAGCTCAGAGTTTACTGTTATTCCTGAAATTGTTGTCTTAATCAAATACTGTGTCAACTGGAACCAATGCACAGTGGACGGAGGCCAGGATGGAATATTTTTACCTTCTGTAGGTTTGGAACTCAGCTCTTGTTGAACTGCAATATGATAAAACCTACATCAATCAATCAAACAATGTTCACTCCCCTCTTAACAGGTTTGGAGTTCACATAAGGCCACTGTCAAGACTAGTTAGTTTTTGTTTGCACTCCACAATAGACAAAAAATTTGAGATTAAATTGACAATTTTCAAACAATGTTTTCATTGACAAACTGAGCCATATCAAAATAGTACCTTGAAAAATTCACTCTTAGAATGAACTGTGGTGGAAGCACACAGCGATCATATTGCTGTATACTATCCGGTATCTACTGCATGACTGTCAAACAGAAAATAAATGCACTGGTTGTATAACTTCACTTAAGAATAGCTGTGGATGTGACACAGTGGATCGAGACTGTAGATTCTGCTGCTGCCACTGAAAGAAGTGCTGTGAGAAAGGGTCTTTAAGGACACTAGTGCTGTGTTTATAAATGGTTTACTTCTACACAATGTGAGCCATGCCATTAATATATAGACCTTGGAGATGTGCAGAGGGATGATTGATGGATCATCATCAGCAGAGGCCCACCACAGTGGCATTAGGCTGTTGTAACCCGTTTTAACTAGCCCAATGAGAGTAAAGCACATGGACAGGGAGAGACACCCGTATCTGTAAACAACATAAAATTAGCCCATAAAGCGTGCGTGTGTGTGTGTGTGTGTCTCATTTTGGTCGATGGCAGAGCAAACCATTAAACCATGCTTGGTAGTTATTAAGTGATATATCCTCGTGTCTTTTTATCTGTTTACCCATCCGTTATAGCTCAGATCAACACAACAAACAAAACAATTTACTAACAAACTTAAAAAACTAACACAAACTGTGAATTGGCTACGCCAGTTCATTTATGTGTTCTCTTCAGACATCAGTGACATTCACTTTATTTATTTATTTATTTGTTTAGTCGATATGGACATAAAGCACTGGGAGCCAAACATAAGATCAAGCTCCATATGTTTTTTGTATTAAGATGTCATTCAGTCATTAAATACTAATTTTAAACAACTAATGGCATGGGTTTTGGGAGAAAAGAGAGAAAGAGAAACAAAATTCAGTGGAGACACAGATTTATTCTCTGCAAGCTGGAGCAGACATTGTGATGACTTCTTTGTAGGATCAATATGCTGTGCTGCATGGAGTTTCTCTCTGCGGTGGCCCTGCAGTATAACTGCAAAACTACAATTCTGACATTTTATATGTACGTACATTCTAGCACATGATGGATTGTACAGAATGGTGTGATCAAGTAGAAAAGCATTCAAAAACAGCATTATTCCACGAGTTTCTGTGAAGTGCTACTGCAGTAATGACAGCTTCTGTACATCCGCCTGCTTACAGAATCTGTGGATCACTAAACCTACAGTGGAATCTATGACAGAACAAGGTTGTCTTGTGTGTGTGTGTGGGTGTTTCATTTCAAAGTCAACAACGGACGTGAGACAAAAGGCTTAAGACCTGTTGGTCCCTTACATTACATTTGAGTCTGAAAACAAATAGCTTAAATACTCGTATGCTCATACCCCACCTTACACACTCCAAGCAAACCGTGTGAAATAGATAAAAGTGTTCAAGCGGTTGTGCAAGGAGAGCAGGGGGAAGCGGTGAAGAAATTGGATTCAGTGCTATAGGTGAATATTTCATGACTTGTGTGTCTGTGAGAGAGGGTGTGTGTGTCCGTATGTGTGTCTTTGTGCATCCTACCCAGTGTTGATGGAGATGATTTCAATAAGAGGGTTCTTTCTGATCTTAGGCAGGTCCAGTCTGGCTCCTCCCAGCCTCCGGCCCCCATCTTTCTTCTGGCCCAAAAGACGAACTGAGTGGCCTGAAAACAATAGAAAAAAAAGTCCATAAACTGAGCTGAATACACACGTCTGCCATTGTTTGGCATTGTCAGCTCTACATCAGAAACAACGGGGAGAGACTATTCACACTGTTGTTAAAATGTTGAAAAACAGACTTAGAACAGAGAGACTTCATATGAGATTTTAAGTGCTTGATGATCAGGGAGAGAGAACTTAATCAACATCTTTTAACTGCACAATGTAGTTACTCCAAATAACTACAAAGCTAACAACATTTGTAAACACAATTGGGTGATCAAGTGTCGCTAGTCCAGCCTTTGGTGTGTGGAAATGGAATATTCCAGTCACTTCTGTCTGCCATGTATCTCTCCCACCCCAGCCAACTAATAGGTTGCAATGTACTGACTAGAGGTGTGCGAGATGGAGGCGCTGAGGGATGGAATTGTCTTCCTGTTTTCATCCTCTTTACATGGGTCTCTTGGGAGGGTGGGCTCAGGGCAGGAAGCATGGCTATCGATTGGTAGATAAAAATGACAATCTGCCCCAGAGGAGGACAAAGAGCCAATCGGTGAGGCATCGCTGGTCGTAATATCCCAGTACAAGCAAGGAAATGAGAAAACTTCCCTAGTGGAAAACAGATGGGGCTCGGGGCAAATCCGGTCATCCTTTCATATAGCTAGCTATGTTCGCGTCAAACAATGGCTAAGGAAATTAGTGGAAGATAAGTCAAAATTCATACACAATATCTTTCCTCTGTAACCATCACACAAAGTGCTGATTCTCCAATCAATTTACCCACATACAAGTCACTCCTTCAAAAGCTACGTTGGTTGCCTTTTCAATATTTTATCTGATATTTACATAGCAAAGGTACTGTAAAAGAGAGAGGAAGGAAGAAGGCAGAAGCCAAACCCCTTTAAGCTGCATCATATGATATGAAAAGCAACTATGTAACCTCATTACAGTGATCTGCGTGAACATGAATGCATCCTGATTCTCCAAAACAATCATGAATAGATATACCATTTTTTGTTGAATACACTTTTGATCCACTGAAGTGAAAGCTGCCCCTTTTATTAAACATTTGTTGAATAGATTGTAGATCAAATACTGTTATAAAAGACTGACCACCAAGGTAAATCACTGGTGTCGTTCTTTTATAATTGGCCCCAGCGTGTTCAGCGAATACCAAGTGTGAGATTCTGACAACTGCATAACACTAGCCTCACTTCCTACAGTACATCTCACATTCCAGGAGGGAAATGTCAAAAAAAGAATGATGTGTGAATGCTCTTAATTTATATGCATTTACATATCCATTTAATTTATGCACACACTGACACCTGATTGCTCAAACCAACACCATCATAGTCAGCCATAGCACGGTGCTTTTTCCCCCCCACTTTTATAGTAATGAGCTTAATTCATATTATATATTTATATCATAATATACATTAGGCTATTTTTTACAATTGATAAAATCAACAGGAAACAGTCAAGACAATTGAAGAAAAAAATGACAAATTACAATGACAAACAAATGACAAATTCTTTTTAGACAATATTTGAAAACTTGGGACCAATTTTCCAGAGCAAAACAGCCAAAATGTACTAGTTCCCATAATGAAGTCAAACAAAGGAAAATTTGTGGCCATTTGGGAAACACATACCTGCACTCAGTGGAAAACAAAGACAAGGCAGTAATGTACCTTTACTTTTGTGTTGCTCATACATATTATGTTTTCAAATTTCTAGACTCAAAGATTGTTGCAATTCTGCATTTCTTGACCATTGTTTTAGCTCGAGCACAGTTGTCCATTCTTCCAGAATGTCTTTTCCGATTGTCAAAACTGCAGAAAACTCCTCGTCAAACTGCCCACCTAAAAGAAAAAAAATCTCACAGCATGGAATCCCTGCGGGAGTGTAGCTAAAGGTAAATTCAATTTCAGGGCCCAAGGGATCATGAATGGGAAACAGGAGTTGGGGCTTGTGAAGAAAACTGAAGAATGCTGCCCTATTTGTCATCTTAATTACAGACTGAGACACGTACACCTATCCCACTTTGTCTTGGTATGGACTGGCCTCCTCCTTTTCCAAATACCCTTTTTCAATCTCTCTATCTTTACGTCTCTCCTTTGTTCTCTTCTCTCCTCCATAAATGCAAGCTGACATAAATCCTTCCAGCAACTCATAATGGCCCATTATAAGATGCTACAGAAAGGGAGGGAGGGAAAACACGGGCAGATGGATGGAAAGGTAGATGGATGGATGGTTGGATGATGATAGAAAAACATACATCATGGACGAAAGATGTATATGACGGCTGGATGGATAGATGGATCAGTGATGTAGGGAAGCTAAAAGGATGACCTGTTGACCTGTGTCTGATGTCTCATAAGTGGAGGGTCTTGTTTTGCTCCCCCAGTTTTGTTGTAATGCAGCAGGCAGGATCAGAGGGGACAAGGGGCACATTGGAAAGAAGGGACAAAGGTGGCAGATGGGAAGGACAAGCTGCGGATAATGTTTGTCATTTATCTTCTCAATATAAAAAGATTGGTGCGATGGGTATGGTTGTTGTGGGGGGAAAAGCAGTTTGCATTTTTTCCTGCACAAATGAGACAAATCAGTTGTTAAAAAGCACTTTATATGAACGGAAATATACGAGATACACATCGGAGTGTGATAACAACAGGATCCGGCATGTGGTTCAGCGTTATCACTTCCAGATTAGAGGATATTCGGCATTAAAAACAACAGTTTACGATTTACAGTTTACATTCAAATGACTAACATATATATCGAAAACCATTAACATATCTCTTGCTCCCAGTTTGTCATTGCCTCTTGCAATTGTTCATCCCCCTTTTCATACTTCCAAAGGATATTTTTTTTCCAGCAAGCAAACAGTTTATGTTTATCCTGGTGAATTAAGGATCACAAGGTTGTATGGATGCTATATAGCCTCTGATCTGGAGCTAAGTAGATACATTAGTCTGCCTAACCCCTTCTGCCCTTTCCCGTTTCTGTCACACGTGTACCACAAACTAAATTGTTTCTAAAAGATAAAGGAATATCCTGTGATATAGTGTAATTTGAAGCCATCATCGCAGGAAGAGAGGATCGATATCAGAAGGCCAATAAAGACATAGAGACATCACAACTGCCCCATAAAGAAAGAGGTTCACCAGCTATTTATTAATGGTGCAAAGATCACTTCAATGGAAGACTGCAGTCAGGTAAGATTTAAAGCATAAATAAAACCTATTTGTAGCCTTTGTGTGGGTATCCTGATATAAAATAAAAAGCAATCAGTATATGTCATAGGATAAAACATACATTGTCTTTTGTTTTACTCATCAAATAACGATTTATGAATGTCTGCACGTTGTTATTTACCACAAATAATGACAACATTATGACTGGGAGATCTTACAAAAATGTGGACTGCTCCCAGACAGAGCAACGGCAACAACAGTACCAGCAGTGTATATGTATGAGACTGCAGGAGGTCAACCAGGATATAGTGTATAAGCTAGCAACCAAATCTGAGATCAAATATTAGAAATTCAATACTTTGACATTTACAACGCAAAGTAACTTGAGCTATATGTTGAGTAGATGCTTTACGATTAAGTACATTCCTAGAGTGATGGTTCACAACTTGTTTTTGTAAGAATATAAAAAGAATAGGAATAGTCTCAAATCTCTAGAACCAAGCTCATAAAAAGAACAGCAGCATGACTCGCGTCATGTGGAAAACAGACCTGCAAGCAATTCTCATGCAGGAAAGAGCTGAATCCAATAGTACTTCACTGGAGTATTTTAGTAGCCATTACGAAAGGCAAATCCCCGAGCTTAAAGGTTTATGCCTGGGTCTCTGAGCTGAAATAACAGCTCTCTGTTTATAGGAGGTCATAAAGAACAGTAATGATACTGAGGAAATTACTTTCCATGGAGAGAGGCCGAGGAGAGTGAAGGAGGAAGGGGTGGAACCAAGTAGTGACAAGGTACTGTAGTATGTAGTAGAAAAAGACGGAAAGAAAGAGAATAATGGGTGTAAGTGAAGGTGAGCCAGAAAAGAGTGTGTCTGAGTAACCACTGGGTATGCAGTGAGACAATTTTGGGGTTGCGGACAGGTTCTAAAATCAAGCCTTTGTTCGGCCGTCCTTCATTAGAGTGTGATGTGTAGTGCAAAGTATTCATTCACAAACACACACACACACACGAACACACAATCTGTTCTTTATTAGAGAACAGCTGGAGGTCTATGACAGCTCAACTGGACACTGTTACACACTCTAAGGCCATAAAGTCAATCTGACCTTCATTAAGCAGTTAAGTGTAGTGGTTCACTAACTGTTTAAATGGCCGACCTAATCACTGCCATGTGAGGCTGCCTGCTTGTCAGCTTGTCAGTAATAGGAAGAGAGATAAGATCCAAAAGCAACACTTGTCACTTCGCTGCTGACACAGCTTCAAAACACAACATCAATCCGACCCATTTAGTGAGCAACGCCGTCCAAGAGCAAATCAGGCATGGATCCAATTCTGATTCTATTCATGTAGTTTAAGAGGTGAAAAAGTTTAGCATGCTCTGTTGCTGCATATCAAATGTATTTAGAACACCATTTTCACCTGGCATCACCCTGAAAAAAACTCTGACAGAAAGTGATTTTAAAAAATACTTTTCATGTTTTAATACTCAACATTGTTGCAGCTTGCTGATATATTCTCTTATGATAAAGTGATGTTCAGTATTTCTGCTTCTGTTGGTCAGGTTATTTTCAGGCCTTGTGATGTGCCCATTAGATGGAACACTATATTGAAAATCATTCATACATAGAGCTTAAGTTAAAAAAACTGTATCTCCTATTTCAACAATGGAGGGCCACTCATTTATTCATGTGTTAATCAATCACTGCTCATTCAGTTGCAGAGTGTACGTGTGTGCGTGCATGCTGGCTTACCTTTAACAGCCTCGTCAACAACTTCCACCACTCGATCAATTTGTTGGACCTGTAACACAGACAGACACACAGGGGAAAAGTTTATCGATGTTGGCCAAGTCCACCCACCCAAACAAAAAAGCTGATATTGACGAAGTGCAAACACATACAGAGATCCACATGCAAACATGGTGTGCATGTAAATATGACGACAGCTCGGCATTAAACAACCAAATGTTGCATATAGAGTAGCCAGGCATGATTTACTGAGTGTCTGTGTAGCTACACTATAACATGTGTATCATGCACGCTAGAAAGATTGCATCCGAGAACCTTTGACAATTTCTTTGCCATCATGTTTCAAGAATTGCGATTACTGACAGACTGTTTTTTTTCTCAGATCCCAAATGTACCCCTTTCCAGTCTTTGCATGACTTGACTTAAATGTGAGAGAAGTAAGAGGCACTATAAAATGCCTAATGAGACCAGCTCAAAATTAACATTGACTGTCACGTGGTAATCAAGATATGTGATAAATGTAATAAAGAGACGAAGACGGAGGGTTTAAGACTAATTTCTCATGCCATTATTTCTTCCCTCTCATTTCTCTCAGTATGCCGTACACTTGAAGCACTCTCTCTATTCTTAAGAGGTGTGTGTTGTACCCCTTGGTGCTTGCTCTCAATGCCTTCATGTCCATTATGCACACAAACCCTTCATTCACCCACACTGACATAATGCATGCTGCACCTTACAGGCAGCACTTATATTCACATTACGCATTGAAATAAAAATCTATTTTCTCGTAATGACCAGGCAATTTGGCCCCATTCAGAGCTACAGTAGGTATCCCAACGTGTGTGCGCGTACACACACACACGCGCGCGCGCACACACACACAGGCAATGGGTACAGGCCACAGAACTTAAAGTAAAAGCTGATGGACTGTCTGGCTTATGGATGAAGAAAGCAAATATTTTTTAAAAAAGCAACTCAATAAATAATACTAATCAAACATCGAAGTAATTTAAGTAATTTAGTATAGTGTTTTTTATGTTTTTTTATAGTTTTATATGAAACTGCAAATAGTAAGCAATTATTTCTTAATCTTTAAACCTCTTTCACAATGTATCATTTCACTTATGCAACATAAAAAACATGTTTTCTTTCTATGAGAGGTTTTTAGAGATGAGACTGATGTCTCAGGACAATCATCATAAATGTCCCTTACATTTTTGGCCATCTTGTGATTTATTATGCTTTCGTATATTTCCCAGAGAGAGCACCAAAATGGCTCACTCAATTTTAAGATACTTAATCACCACCAGGACGAGGGAAGACACGTACTGAGATACAGAGATACTCTCACTCATGGGCTAACATAAACATGTAATCAAATCCAAGTACACACACAACAAAATACATATAATTAAAATTATAACATTGCCAATAAATAACATAGGACAATAATTAGTAACAGCATGTAACTATCTAAACACTTTCACACAAAGGGGCCCATTAAAACGATCTATGCGCAAAGAGTGGCGCATGACTGTGCCCAGAGCTTTGGGGCGTGGCCAAGTCCATTTTGCTATTTAAGTTCTTGGTGCCAAGTGAGGTGCACGTGCAAATGGGTGGGATTTAAGCTCCTAGTTAGTCATGGGCATGTTTTGGGCTGAACATAATGTGAACCAACCATCACCAGTCACTCCTAACCACTCCTCATTTTAAGACCAACACACACATGGTCACAAGTGTATTTGCACATTTACACAATATGGTTGGTGGGCATGAAAATGACTGCATAAGGTGTGCAACAGTAATGCTCACACTTTGCGCCACCTTGCGCCAAGCGCACAATACGGGGGTAAGACTTGCTGGGAAAGAACCTTCATGCGCCGGCTTTGGTGCTACTATATTTTATCAGCGACAAATACTGCTTCAAATACGCTTCCAGTTTTAAGCTTTCATGCAATATCTGCAGCAGATGGGCTAAAACAAAAAGTAGCATCGTATATAATGTATTCACTAAGGTGGATAGTCAAGGTATTCACAAGCTAAAAAGACTCAATGTAAGCATGCATCTCATGTATACATCATTGCTTGCTTACCCATTATAATGCTTTGATTACCTTGCCTGGATTTTGCATGTGTATGACGTGTAGATGTAGGTGTGTAGATGTGACATGTTTAGCTCTGAGAGGGGAGAAAATCTGCTCGCTTGTGTGTCTGTATGTATCTTGTATACAATGCACACTGTCATTCGTATCACAGCAGCTTCAGTGAAGAAACCAGTGAAACACACATAAAAGCCGAGGCAATACAGAATGAAGTAACCATATATGGCATTAATCATTAATTAATTATTAATCTTTTGGGCTTTTGTAGAACACCACTTATCTAGCCGTTCCTGCAGTAACTATGTGCATGTCTGGATATTTGCATCTGATTTCCATAACCCACCAACTGTCACTGTCACTCTGTGGTTGATTGTAAGTACCAATGATACACAGAGTGTGTGTACTGTTGGTGTTTGAACGTGTCTGCCTGCACATCCATCCATCCTCGTGTGCGGGTGATTGTGTATGCGTGCCTGTATCAATGTGTAATCCAATCTACTCATGACAATGAAAGGGCCAGCAGTGGTAAACTTACCAGCTGGTTCTGCCTCGCCCTGAAGGCTATTACATATACAAGCTTGTTTATCTGAATGTAATTATATTATACATACATGGCACTTGATTTGAATGTAATTATGTTACACGCTGGCACATTTATTTAAATGGAATTACATTACGTATGGTAACGGATATTTAACATAACATCTCAGCCACTCCCCCAACGCCATTATTTCAGTAATCAACATGAGATACATTTTCATTGAGGCAATTTGTTTATATAACAAGCAATAGAATCAGCATACAATCAGCATTATGTGGAATTATGATCAAAGCTTTGTTATTTTGTGCATAGCTTGGCATCTCTGTCAGAATGGAATAAGTATGAAAAGAATGCAGGCTTATTTGATTAACATGAAATTACTGACTGGCATGACTCTTGCTTTCACAGACATGCACTGATGCAGGAATTACTTGAGGAACAGAGTACTTTTATGTATATTTTGTGTGTCATTTGCATTATAGACAGCTTTGGTATGAGGAATACATGATGAAATATTTAATGTTAAAATGTTTGACTGTTTTGTTTGTTTTTTTAAGGCATTTTACAGCATTGATATGAAATAAAAAATAACCCTTTGAAATTTTTTAGACTCTCTAAAGGAGATTGCAGGGTGATTTCAGGTTGCAGGACATGGCTCCGGCAGTAGGAAAACTCATTGCTAATAACAACCTTGAAAGCATCTCTGGTATCCTTTTCTTTTTTGGCATTTTCTGCTTTATTATGATAGTTGGGGTAGAGAGACAGACAGGTTATGACAAGCAGCAAGGCACAACGGCTGGAATCGAACCCATGCAGCTGCGTTATGTGGTGTGAGCTTTAACCAGTGGACCATCGGGGGCCCCCACTTTCTTTTGTTGTTAAATAACGATTATGCTGACACAGATTCTTGGTTTCACCCTGTGATTATCTGGTAAAATAGTTGAAAAACAAAAACAGAATGTCCTAGTCTGAGGATACCAAAACAACTAGAGGGCCCTCTATCTTTTTGGCAGTCTTACGCTACACAGTTCAAGTGATTTAGCAAGAATCACACAGTACCAACGTACAGGACTCTCATGCTCTCTGCTGAAAACAGTAGCCAAACAACCCTCATATATGCATGCGGGTTGTTTCAACTGTTGAGGAAGTGTTAATTCAGATATTGGATAAGCAACGGTCAAAAAAATAATCAGATATAGGCAACAAATCGGAACAGGGCATCAAGACCTGTAGTGCAAATGTAACCTTTATTTATTTAAAAAAAAAAAAAAACGTATTTAAAGGTAAAGGGACCTGAGGTGCCTTTAATACAGGCAAATCAGAGAGTCCACTGATTGGCTGATTGGATGGTTAGTGTCCTTACCCAGCAGAGGTCCCGCTCTGCAGGCATGAAAGCCGCCATTTAGTGGAATAATAAACACCCCTTACCCCTCAATAGTGTTTCACGGCTCGCATGAACAAAATGGAAGACAGGTAAACAGAGCTGAAAGTCTAATAAATGTTGAATTTGCACAAAGACTGACATGAAAGCACAAAATACCCAACAGTAACTTTGTGGTGGCAAATTTAATGTGCATTGACACACAATTTGCTTTATTTGAAGAAATCATCTTAACATCCTGAAAGCTGTATATAAATCAAAAGTTCTGAAAAAAGAATTTAAAAAATCTGTAAAATCTGTGAAATCTGTAGCTCTAGTATTCCTGAAATAAACACATTCAATCATTTCATGTACATATGTAGCTGTCTGTGCTTGCACAGTCCGCCCGTCCACTCAGCGCAAGACCGGATTCTCAATCCGAACCTCATGGAGTCTTCACGGAGGCTTTCAGTGAAGTGTCTATTTACGTGTGTGTGAGTGGTGTGAATGACAGTAAGTGCGGTTGTATGTACGTGAGAGGTTAGTGCTTTTTAGTATGCGCGTGCTTTCAGTGGTTACGTTTGAAAGGCGCTATTTTTTTTAGCCTTATCCGCCGTCGTACGAATGAGATAAGAAGTAGTTGTGGTTGGATATGGTTGGGATGCACGCCTCTCTCCATCTATAGGCGGGTAATGTGCGTTTGTGTGTTTTGGGGCATTCCTCTACTGAAGTGAGGGAGTGGGATGTTATGGGTTGTAAACTTTCAAAATCCTGATACTGATACTCCCTGATGCTCCAACATTACTTACCGTACCTTTAATGTGTAGAGACAAATGTGGAGATTTTGTTTCGTTTTCAGTCTCAATTTTTGCTACATGAAGACATACAGAACAACAACGTTCTAAATAACTGAGGGACTCCTAAAAATATGGATTATTTGCTATACTGACTGCCAAAATAATCTTGGCTGGACATAAAATATGCAGACCGTGTAACAGTAGTATTTTTTCTTCTGGGGCTACAGTGGTTTTAAGGAAAACAGAAAAGCTAACTTATATTTCAGATCCTGAGCCTTGAGGTTTTCTCATGATTCATTTGCTCCATGATTCACCTCATCTATCTTTTGTCTACACATCTTTCTGCATCGAACTATGGTTTAAGTTTTGATTGGCAGTTTAATGATACCCTTATCCAAAAGATAATTTATATGCGTAAACATTAACCAACCAATAAATGAAAATCAATAAGAGGAATCAATATAATATATCTTAGTTTGGTTTTATGAGACTATGCATACTAATATATATATATATGCAATAGGAGTATGAGTAGTACTGTCAACAAAATGAGAACTTGTAACATCATTAAAGCTGGAGAGGATTTAAAGGTTTGTGTAGGTACTATTGGCTAGTGACGTTTAGAAAAATAAAAAAACACGACAGAAAAATAACATCCTCGTGAAAATCAATGCGACCCTTTTCCCATGGTTACCGCAAACTGTGGTTACAACCATTACACCGACTCCCACATTCACTGTTTTGATACTGCATAATTAACAGACGACTCTCTAATTACTAGGTTTTAGTCTTTGACATACTGTTAACATGACACGTTGGGGTGCCTGTTTAGCTGGGGACAGCTGTACATGTGTTTCTTTGAATCAATAAATGTGAAGACAAGCAGATCACCAATATGCAGGTGCATATTTTGAAACAGAAATCAATTAGTTAGCCAAAAAGCAAACCTCAGAGTGGAGGCTGTCTCAATGTTGTACAATTTTTTTTCCTTCCTTCTCTCTTGGAGCCCTCATCTCTTATACAGTATGCTGAGTCCTTTGTTACCCCCCTTTTCTTCTTCTTCTCATATATTCTGACCCGCCTGCCCATGTTAGCAGTCTTGGCCACATCTCACATGGAGATGCTATTGATCCAAAGAGCAGCAGGGAGGCCTGAACAGAACTGAAATAGCAGGCTAGTGGCCAGGTGAATGACGGGTCAAACCATCATATCTTTGTGTGTGTGTGTTCTGTGTGTACCAATGTATGTGCTTGTGTTGAGATTTTACTATCCGACTATGTAGCCAAACATATGTGCAGACAGATTTCAGACAGTTGGACTACGTGGCGCACACCACACACACACGCATGCACGCTCGCTGGCACACCACACACGCATATCCATGCATTAATACTACAGGGGTTGTCTCTTTGATCCACAGTAAGTCAGAGGAGTACGCGCACACACACACAAACACAAAGGTGCATACCCCTATGATGCTGAGGCCTTTGAGGTAGTCCATGCGTGGCTGGGCCTGGGGAACGCAACCTGCAACCACCACCTTCTTCTCCTGTTCCTGTGCTTTTCTACAGACAAACAAAGAAGAAAAAAGATAAAGTAAAATTAACATTAGACACAACAAATTGCAGTTTTGCATTGAACATACCTCTGCCACGAGCAAGAAAATAATGAATGAACCATAAAAATGCCCCATGCCAAAATGTCTATATTAATGTGCAATCACAGGTTTTCTTAAAACTATCAAAAAAGCATACTGTATCATGGGAGGATATGTGACTTGCATCTCTCTCTCTATTTGAAGCAAAATATCCAGAAAATGTCAGTTCTGCAGTATTCAGAGCTTCAGTATAAATTCATATGACACACTGTGCTAAATTGGCAACTTTACTTGCGACAAACGAGGAATTGTTTGCTTTCTCCAATAACAGGTTATTCCCTCCGCAAATGACAATAACAGTGGTGAAGATTTTCAAGGTAATTCCCATAGTGCAAACTCAGAGTATGTAAATAAGATAAATGGTTAATGTGTTATGTCTGATGTATCAAGCAAAGATAGACATTTTTTTTTTAAAGACGTTAAAGGGTGGGAAACTACTTTGTGCTGAATAATGGGAACTGCTTGCCTGTTGATCCTTTGTTGTCAACAGATTCCTATAAGATCTGATCTATTCTACTGTGAGGTGGTTTGCCGTGTAGTGAGCTTGAATGATTGAAAGCTAAGTTCAACTGCATTCAGTAGAAAAAATAGGTTATTGTATGGTAAAGTGTGGCACAATTTGTTATGCATGCAGGTTTGCGTATGAGAATGATGTGAATAGGGAGTGGAGAAACATCTTGACAGGCGTGACGTGACCATGTTTTCAAAGTGTTTATAAAAGTGTGACTGTGTTAAAACTTATTTCACACAATGCCTTTTCACTTGATTTCAATGCATGATAGGTCCCCGTGACCTTTGCAAAAATGTAAAATATTTTACAAAGACTCTCGATTTGAAAATGCCTTTGAGAAACAAAAAAGAACAAATAATATTTTTTTTGTCATCTGAATTAAAAAGGTGGGGGCACACTGCAAAATAATGAAGCAAAATCACGTTGAATGTGTGTATGTGTGCATATACAGTAGTCCTATGTGAGTCTTTATGTCAACTCCAGTTAGTGGTAGTCAAATTTGAGACATTCTGCCTCCCTGACAAGAGCTCTGGAAGAGCTGCCCTGACTCTACAATGAATCTTTAATAATGAAGCCTCCTGACAGCTGGAGTTGGAAAGGGAGGGAGGGACACACGTGAGGGAGGAATTGTGGAACGAGGAGAGAGGAGGAGCAATAAAATTGGTAGCAAACTGTCAGTTGTGTTTTAATTCAGACTTTGTTTATATTCAGCAAAACAAAGGAAAGAGACGGTGACAGAGATGGGGACAGGGTGTGCAAAACAGCAAAATGAGGAAGAAGAGACAGAGGTGAAGGCAGACAATTCAAAGCAAGCTTCCATTATTGTTGAAATGAGAGGGGAGAGGGGGTGGTGGAGGGATGAAAAAGTATGATGATGGGTTTTTCAAGCTTTATATTGATTATTTTAAGCCATTTAGATTATTCGGCGTGATTTGGGCTGTTTTCACACCTGAAGACAGTGCTGGACTTCAACATTGTATTACATTACATTTTTATTTATTATATTTGTTTGTTTTCACATTGCATCAAAGGAGGCACACATAAGTGTGATACACTGGACAGGTTGGAGCTACAAGCAATGTCAAATTTTTCCTAAATCTTTTACTAAAGTGATTCCTCAAGGTCACTGCATTGCCATGTTTTTTTTAGCTTTTATTGCATTTCTGTTCACAGTGCACATACTTCTTTTGATTGGTCTAGGAATCGATTTGTTCCTAACCACTGTAAAAATATTTACAATTTAACTTGGAACAAAACAAGACCAGTGATTTTTATTGTTCAAGGGTTCACTTGTATAGAATGCATCTGCCAAAAAGAGCCTATTTTAAATATCTGTACCGAAGAAGGCTGGAATGAAAGAGCCCTAAGTGATGAATTCCATAGAAAATCCATCACCCACTCTTTCTGTGCATCTTCATCAGTGTCACTCCCCTCTTCAGTTGTGACTGTCATTATTTATTGACATTTAGGTATTGAACAGATAAATCACTTTTGTTGCAAAATACCAGAAAAAGAGGTGCTAGTATGAAGTAAAAAAATAAAAATAAAAACAAAAAACATGGAAATAAAGAAAATGTGTACGTGATTTACAGTATCAGTCTTGTGTCCAGCTTTAACTGATAGACGTACCAATGCAATCAGTGCTTTGGTACTTCATCACGGCCCTACTGAGGGTGGAGTTCATGTTGCGCAAACACGAAATCCCCACTATCAAGTTAACGCAGCCATTTTTTTCCTGCATGTTCTGCAAACAGGTTTACCATCAATCAAGTTTCCCTCAGCACTTTTATGGAACCCAAAATACGACCACACTTCAGACTCCTCTTGGACGGTCAAAAAAATCTGCCAAACACCACTGTCACTACTTTCCTCAATGTTATTTCCTCAATCAAATCCACATTGCATACTGCGCACACACCCTAGCATCGGGATACCTGTGGATGATGCCGGTGCTGCTTGCTTAAAAAATTATTTAGTGTTTTTGCCGTGACTGTTCTTAGTGCGGTTATCGAACAAATACCGCGGTTAACCATTAAATCGGTAATCATTACATCCCTAAAGGGAACAGCTAATAACTTCTAATTGCACGCGGCCATCATGAACTAGAAGATGTGCAATATAGCAGTACATCATGTAGAAATAATTATACTATCAACTTTCATTCAGACTATTTTATTTTCCTATTATTTAATTGTCTATTGTTGCCCTCTGGGCTCATGAAAACAGTGGTATATAAACACTGCCTGATTTAATGTGCTCAATGCAAACAATGTTTGATTGTTTTTATACTTGGGTTTGCGCTATTGACTTGCTTTCCAATTTGCACCACCAGCATTTGTTATCTTTCTAAAAAACTAATTCATGTGGCCAGTGCAGAGAAATTCTTACCAGTTTTGAGTGTTTATCAGAAAAAAACCAAGCAGTAGAAAAAGGACCTAGAGAGACACCAGAATGTCAGCCTGTTCTCCAACAGTGGTCCTTATGAAGGACTTCCACTGGTACTGCACATCATCATCACCACACACAACCACAGCAGGGGTACATCTGCATAATTCAAACCACCTTCTACCAAAATGCACCAAACATTCTTTTAATGCATTATTGGCTCCATGCCTACAGACTCAAAGGCAAAGCTGACACAGTGAGTCAGGAGACGGCGCCTGAGCCGTCACCTCAGCGCCTCAGGGGGAACAGGCCAATCACGTCGCACACAGTTCCTGGATGGGATGAGATGGAATGGGATTATGCGATGCAGTTGCCGTAGCAATACTTTTGAGCCCGACCAAGCACTCGCTGCCAGTGACCCGGACCAGAGCAGATGTCCCCAGAGATCAGAGGGCGAGGTGTACGCACGTATGTGTGTGTGTGTGTGTTTCCTTCGCTTGGCACCTTGCCCTACATCTATTCAGCCCCATCTTAATTCTGTGTTACAGCTCTCAATAGCCTCAAGACCACACACAAAGTCACACACAGAAAATGTATGAACGCCCATATTCTCTGAACATTGTCATGGATTGCATTGGCAACAGCACACGCCTATGCATACATGTATTACCTCTGTGGTATGCATGTATGGTGGGGAGGGCTGCACTGTACATACTGGTTTTTAACAGCTGAATGGACACAGTGAATCAGTCAAATTAGACGAGACTGAACGTCCAACTGAATTGATCAGGTTGACAGAGAAGCCCCTTACTATAAATATGACATTAAAATAACTTGAGGCACTGGACAGATGAAGAGAATGACCTATATAAGGGCCTCTTGAACTTTCTCATACAACAAATTGAAGTGAAAGTGGTCTTTCTGTCGTGGATCATGCAAGTCTCCTGTAGTATCACAGAAATGGATACTAGAGACAGGTTTGCACAAACCCTTGTCAAATAAGGCCAAAGTCTCTTGGGTAACTTAACAGCTATATACTTTATATATATATACACAGCTGTTTCCATTTTCACTATATTTTTATACATATCATATGAAGTGGAGCTTTTTATCAAAAAATTAGTTTCAGTCATACAATAATCTTGTGCAATTTTCCACAGAGTATCACACCAGTTGAGGGAGAGAATGGTCCACTTCGTTTTGAATTTACTACACTACGGCACAATATTCATTTGCCAGTTTCATCTGGTACAGGAATGACACTCAAAACGGTAGTCCTGACTATCGGACATATGGTCGGGTATAACTTTGGTGCCATACATACCCATCACAGGCAAGTTCATTACGCAAGAACAGAAACAAAAAACAAAATGCAGTCATTTTAATTTTTTCCCCAACAGTCACTGTAGCAGCAGTATTATCAGTGTGGTCAGAATATGGAGCAGAAATCACACAAGTGAAAATGACATGCCTCGTGCAATCTTAATGTTTCCAGTTACATTTTCTCTTGGTATCTGCACGTATCTACAAGAACATTGCTCTATTCATCTACGTAGTAACATGTCTGTAATAATGTGCACACTCACTCTGATTTTAATAGTATATAAAATTTAAACTTGTGTGGATTTCAGACATTAATTGAGGGGCAGAGTGGCTTAAGGAGTGCCGGTTTCATCCCCAGAAATTGCTCCCGACAAGCAAGTGGGCCTTGCATGGTTACCTTGGCTGTCGGTGTGAATGTGCGTATGAATGGGTGAATGTGAGGCAAACATTGAAAAGCACTTTGGAAAAAAAACTACAGAAACGCAGTCAAGTATTGTGTAAAATGGGGAAACAACAGCTTGGAAGCTGTGAATGTGTGTGTGTGTGTGTGTGTGTGTGTGTGTGTGTGTGTGTGTGTGTGTGTGTGT
>OMNV01009243.1:221380-286596 GCA_900303265.1 Brotula barbata | reverse complement strand
CAGATTGCCACTGGGGTGGGGTGGGTGGATGAGAGAAGAGACGATGAGATCACACACACATCCAGACCTAGCCATATGCTACTGAACAAATGTGTTGCTTTGGGGATGAGGTCATAATGATAACACCAGTGACAAAAAGGGTGTGACATAATATACGCTTGAAATCACAGGATCATGTGCAGAAATGGCCGTGTGATTTCATTTTGAAATGATCATACTGATGTTCAGCTCAGTTCTCTGGTAATATCTATCCACTGTCTACACAGCTCCTCCATGTCAGGGCCACAGTGGAGCTGGAGCCTATCCCAACGGTCAGTGGACACAGATACTCCAATTCAACAAGGCTGAATGTCTTTGGAGGTTGAAGGAAACCTACACAAACAAGGGCACAACATGCCAGAAAGAGACACAAACAGGGCCAGTGAGGTAATGCTAACCATTAAGCCACTGTGTAGCCCCCAGGGGCAATATATTGGCATGAATTATAAAATGTACTGATCTATAACTAAAATAGACGACACCTGATTTATTTCCATTTCTTCCTGTCCTTGCTTCTCTCTCTACTCTCCACCTCCTCCTCCCCTGCTCTGCACTCTGACTGTTTCTGGCTGAGTTGACAGTGAGCCAGCCAATCAGCACACTCCTGACCTCTACACATTACCATAAGTAGCATGGGGCAAGGTTAAGTACCCATCAAGCCTCAGTAATTAAGATGCTGGCTTGTGTGCGCGCACGTGCGTGCATCTGTGTGTACATTTTAGATTACAACACAATACTTATTTTACAATCCATTAACCCTAAATGGATTATACGTTTTATGTCTATTTTAGTTTTAATCTGTTTCTATGATTGTATATTTCTTACTGGCAGCGGTAGATAGATTTCCGACATGAATAATAGATAGGACTGAATTAATTAGGGAATGAATTTTCTTATTCTGAGGGAGGATGCGATGTCTTCTATGACTAACCAAGTTGTAAAGGAAAACTTCCCAAACATAAATATATCGTAATATAAACAAAATAAATAAAACAACAGCTAACTCTGGGCCTGAGGGATCTGACTGCATACAATCTAAAGTACATGAAAGTAGCAAAGGCAGAAAACCAAGGGCCTCTAGAGAAGAATACTGAAACAGAAGGATATGAATGACAGCAACTGTCAAAAAAGTCGTCAAAACAACATGTGCATGTGGGTAAAGAGCACAGAGAAAAGGGAGTGAAGGAGGTGAGACTAAAATGAGAGAATGATAGTTTAAGATAATAAGAAGCAAGGAAATCAGATTAAGCAAGGGGAAGAGACAGCAAGGCAAGGTCCTTAAGTCCTATCCATCATATTGCATTCTGTCAGCTTGAATGATAACCCTCTACTGTTCCATTAGTATCCAGTGAGGTTAGTGTTGATTTCTTAACAGAAATAGTTCCATTGTATTACTTCACTTTGTGTCACCAACATAATTTCAACACTTCAGTTATTCAAGTTACATGACTAGCTAACTGTGGATGTGGTCACATACAAGAAATGTTCAAAAAGAGAATAGGAAAATGAGTTGTGTAGCAGAATATTACACACTTAAGGTTTGGATGACTCCCAAGAAAGTAAGGGGTTTTTTTTTTTACATTTATATTTTTTTCACATCGCCCAGTCTTTCAGTCTATCACGTTAGTGATCTGCTCCTAGAAAATGATTGTGACTGAGAGCAACTCAAGGTTAAAGTACAATAACTAAAGTTAGCTATTGGTATTGTCAGCAAAGGATGTCTTCAGTCTTGACTAAAGAAACGAAGAGAGAAGACAGAGTTCTCAGAGAGACTGAAGACACAGAGGAGAACTGAAAATATGAAGCTAACGTCTTTGTCAACACTGCAGCCAAGGTAGAGCAGAACACTGTGTTTCTGGAGTGGAGGTACAAGAAGAGTAAACTGAAAAACAAAAACAAAGGAGGAGACTAGCTGCCATTGGCACATGCTCTCCATTGAGTGGGGAAAAGGAGAGGAAAGACACCAAGAGCACTCAAAACAAAATGAGGGGAAGAACGACAGGGCCAAGGCTGTGAAGGAGGATTGTGGTGAGAGGGATGAAGGCTCATTTATTCTCTCCTCATGTATATCCATTTCAAACAATATAACCATCACTGCCCTCATACTTCCATGTCTTTTATGTTGGCGTGACTGTTGAGCAATACATCCAATAGAGAGCATCTTAGAGTAAAGAATTCTGAAACAAGGAACATGCCAAGAATGGAGGAGACCCTGATGATGCACCCGTTAAGAAAGGGGAAAAAGCGGAGACAGTTGTAACTGTTATACATGTGGGTGAAATTAGTATGAAATACACAATTAGCACTTTTTTTCAGCATTTAAAAAAACACCCAGGTGAGGAAATGCATGCAAACGGCTTACACTGATTATAAAACGGTGAATTACGCGTTTGGGTAAATTAGTTCACAATCGCATAATCTAGGTCTGTTCCTCCGAGTAAATCACCGATATATGCCAAATTAAATCCTATTGTTGTGTTTACATGACATTTGATTTAAAACAATGAAAACTAATCAGGAAATAAAAAGGCTGAAAAAATAAACCATAAAATGGAGGTCAAACTCAATCAATATATGATAATTACACGAAAGCAGGTCTATATAAGTGAGTTGTGGTAAGCAACGTTTAAGGCAATGCAGCTTACACAAAGACAAGTTAGAAACTCTACAAATGGTATGTTCAATTGGTATTTTCAAAGGCTTCGATAGAGACAGAAAGATCGAGAGTGATCTTAGCGCAGCCCAAACAATATCCTTCATCCGGACAGAAATATAAACTGAGCACTGAAAGAACAATGGCCTTTTTTCCTTATTTAACAGACGGGTGGTTAATAAAGACATTTGCGTTAGAGCTGTGTTTTACGGGATGCAGGCAATCTGTTGACCAATCAGTGCACCCATAACATGGCTAGTTTATGGCAAGTTCACATGGCCTCCAGGGTTATCAGAGATGGGATGCAGCCCAATCGTCAACATGGGTCTAGTAAAGACAGGTCAGAGAAAATGCAAAGCTTTAACATTATGGCCTTTAAAAGAAATGCACCACACACCTGTGCAATGCTGTGAAATGGATGACATCTGTCTTGTAAAAATGAGCTGGGCGTGTGATAAATATTGCATTACAGTAAATGAGTTGTATTCACCGCCTGAATGGTTTATAATGGATAAAATGCTAATAAAAAAAAACAAAAAAAAACAAGAGCAATAGAACAGGCACACACAAACGTGCAGACACGCTCGTACGCAGGGAATTGCATTAAAGATGAGCACTTGACTGCAAAAGGCGACGCGTAAGAATGGAAGTCCCAAAAGTGCCATTTCTGATGCATGGTCCTGTTTTCTCCGTAAGACATTATGGGATAACACAATGGGACAGACCCCACAGCCTGAGGCTCTTGTGGAGACACAAGACACAAGTGCTGAGTAAAGAGTTTAGAGTGAAACGCATGCACACACACACAAACAAACACACAAAAAAAGCAAATAAAAACAAATGTGCATTAGCTGCTGCAATCGTTAAGAGAATACTTTTAGATTCTGGATTTCTTGTTGTTCTTAAGTTACAGATTAATAAGTAAATAAATTAAGAGTAATCCACTGAACACAAGCATCTTAAATGTTATAGCCTTAACCAATTCTATGAATTGATTCTTGTGGTTTACAGAATCGAGAGTAGTGCAAAAGGAGATTTTTCGGACATTTCAGGATATTTTAATATGAATGTGTAAAATAAATATATGGCCCATAGGGTTGTAACGATACCTTTTAACAGCGATAAGATATGAATCACGATACATGGTTGGTGATACGATACAAGGCTGATATTGGTCCCACATTAAGGACATTTGTCGTGCTCAATACTGATACGAATACGCAATTTCTTAGTAGCGACACAATAGATTCTTTGCAGTGCAAACCAATTTAGATCGATACGAGTCAAACTAGAAAGATGAGTTTCTGTTTACATATTGATGTGGTTGAACCGTTGGAATTTAAATCAATGTAGTGGATGAATCATTACACCCTTAAAGGCCCATGTTTGGAGCAATAGCAGTTTTATAGTTTTATTCATATTTGTATTACAGCAGCTTTATTCTTGACTCAGGTCATGGGGCAAACAAGACATTTATCATTTAGTCACTGCCACTCCCCACGAGGCCTGTGTGAATCAACCTGAAAATGTATGGAGACCTATGTGTTTCTACTCATGTGTGCGTGTGTGTGTGTGCATGCATGCGCATCTGTGCAATTATTCTGATCCAGACACAGACAAGAGACAGGGGGAAGTCATTGCTTGGATGAGAGAGGTTAAGGGACAACTCCTGGTTGAATGAATTCACACAAAATTAGTCCAAGCATAAACAATCATGATTGGTTTCAAGGTCATAAATTATTACGAGCAAGGGTTTGGAAAAGTGGAGCGGCACATGCTCAGTGACCTAGACAGTGTCAACAAGCTTTGCAAATTAGCCGTTTTTAAATCCACAAAAGACACAGAATCTGTCATTCCATCACTTCTAACAAGTAATGGTCCTTTTAGTTGTTAGCACCACAACATCTAACTGTACTCTGTCCGGACATCAAATCCATACATCAAATTGTGCACTGTTGAAAAACCTCCAAAAAGAGATATTTTGCTATTCATTGAAGACTGTCATTTTATGGAGAGAGAAAAAAAACACAGATGTCCCATATAAATTCCAGGTAAAGCCAAAGAGGTAGGACAAAAAAGTTATTAATTAAGTTATGGTAATAAAAAAAAGTCTTAGTATTTAGTCCCACATTTGCAGTTGTGATAAAGTTGCAGTCCTAAAAGACCTCAACACACCAACTAAAGAACCCATACAGAAAAACAGCAAGAAAAGGAGCTGTATGGCAAAAAGTCGACGCCAACACCTTTAAGGCCCTGTGGTTCAAAGTGCCTGTCTCCATTGGAAGGCCATGTCAGACAAAACTTAAAACTTTACACAGAAAAATTGTCAGGTATGGCCACTTCACGAGTGAAACAAGGTATGGTTTTCTAGTGCATTTTTCCTTCTTCGCGTAAAGTTGTCTGCCACTGTCCGTGCTTACATCCCTTTGCTAACCCAGGAACACGTTCAGAGAGAAGTGAAAGTATGTACTGTTATCCCTTTTATATTATTCATTTCCTTGAGATTATAAAGGTCCGTAGAATATGCAGAATTCCTAAATTCTGTTACATTCTGACAAAGCCAGATGCCACATCAGTGAAAAACTTTCAACAGTGGATGGTTCATGACGTGTGTGTATAGATTTTATTCTTACAAGCGTATACCTGTTAATGTGTGTTTAACCTCTGTCCTGAGCAGCTAATGGCAGGTGTATGTAGTTTACACGTACACATAAGTCAGTGTACTGAGAGTTATTTGTGCAATGTGAGCGCAGGCAGATATGTGAGTACATTGCACTTGTGTTAGGGGACTACAGAAGTCTAATTATGGGGCTAGAAATTCTAAGCATCTATTGAGCCTGTTAATTTCCCTGGCTGATGCCTTCTCCCCCATGCAGCCTGAAGTGGCTCCACAGTGGCTCGTCTGTCCTTTTAAAAGGCTTCCTCATTTAACCACAACAGCTTATTTATTCTAAATAACATACCTTCCTTTAAAAGCACTGGATTCAGCCAGCACAAAGCCAACTGTCTGATTAAATTGCTATGCAAGACCTCACCCCCTCCTCTTTGCTTACTTGTTGAAAATTAATTTATATGGAATGTTTAAAAAGGCTTTTTTTCCCTCCACAGCCACTCTTCTCATCTCAGTCGACAGCAATTAAAATGAAGGTTCAAGGCAAGGTTCATTACATTTAAAAAAAGAGAAGAGCAGGAAAAGAGGGGGCGGAGGGTTGTTGGATGAAGAAATGCTTTACAGAACGAGGTGGTTTTAAAATACATTCGGCTTTTAAGACGGATGGTGAAGACTTCTCTTACGGTGATGAATTAATGCCTCTTTTGTGGAATCGTATTTGTTACATGCTTTTTCCTCTATTATTCATCAGTGGAGATCAAGTCAAAGATTCAGGATCCATAGTTGACAATGTACATAAAATGATTTGTTACATTTGAATACTCAAGTGACATTTAAGTCATTTCATTTTGAGTGCTTAATGTATTTTCGGTGTAAATGTACTCTTGCAGATGAAATCAGTTTTCTCTCAGAATATCTGCGCAGGAGTTCATTTCGTATATAGTATTTACAACCGCAGGACCAGCAAAACCAGGAGAAACAGCAAAGCCACACTGTAAAGTAATGCTGTATTTATGAATTCTGTATACAAATGTTTCATATTAGGATCAATATAAACTTGATTTACCCACTCAGAGGAGCCATCCCTTTGTCACTGAAACAGAGGAAGGTTTGTTCGTTTCATACTTAATGCTATATCTATTACACGCCTATGAAATAGTGCACATTGCTTAATCGGTTTTCACCCTATGTAGTTTTGACTTAAAAACTGTCGTTATACAATGCTCCTTGTTGTGTTTTTTGAAAGCTAATCAAGGCCCAGTTGGAAGTTGGCTTTATTAATGCTAAGAGCGACAGTAATGAGGAGAATGAACTCTGAAATGGTTTAGCTTCATAATAAACAGCTGTAAAATAGTCTCTGGCTAATTTGGTGTTTTTCGTGTCTGCATGCTAATAAGCACAGTGTTCATACTGTGAAAATAAAGGAGTAAGGACACAATTAGAAAACAGGGAGCGAGTAAACAGAGACACCATCATCTCCATTCGAGTTCTTTGGTGTTTGCTACAGACAAAAAACAAAATGTTTTCCTCTCTTGTAAGAAGTGAGCTGGTTGGGCTAAAGTAGAATTTTTACTAAGGTGAAATATTTCCATTAAGCTGAAATCACACTAGGTAAAAAACACAAACACGCTGACAAAGCGTGTCTAAAGAATAGGCTCATCTTTTTGATGATTATCATCATTCATTTCACCTTTATTAGATTGACATTGAGATGACCTCGAGATGATGCGGTAGCAGAGTGGAACGAAACAGACAGAAGAGAAGATGAATGATATCCATATTAAAAAAAAAAAACTCTTCACCTATATTCCTTTGAATGATTTCTACAAAAATCTGCTTTGAAGCTTTAAAAGATTTTCTAAATTACCATTAAGTAGCATAGTCAAGGTTGCAGGTAAACTTAGAAACTGTTCAAAGGCATTTTTCACAGAGCCCATATTTGTTCATATTAGATAATATATGAGCGAGTATGTGAAAGAGTGGTTAACAAAAAGGTGCATGCATGTTTTTCATGCAGAGCTTTTAGGTATATTTAACCCTTTATTTCCCAAAATGCTAGTTTACTTTAGTTGTATTCCTGATATCTTGTGTATCTATGTAAAAAACAAAACTTTAAATATTCAATGATAAATTGTTGCCAGATTTTAAGTTCCATAGCAGCCTCACAAATCTGTATCAGTCAATGTCAACTTAAGGACGTCAAAAAGTTAAAAAAAACCAAGTTTGTAATGAGACAATCTTCAAGGCAAAGGCAGAATGAACTGAGGTACATGAACACACGCAAACATGCACACGCACTACAATTCAATCATAAGTCACAAGTAAACCACAGTAATATTAAGGCAGCCAGGAAATGCACTGTAGCCTATATGCCACATGTGGCCTGACCCCCCCAGCTAGATTCCTTCCCTCCACATCTAGCTATCTGTCTGTTCACAGCACCTCAGAGGTTAAGAAGTGCCCCCGGTAGTCCGAGGCATCGGCCCACTCACCAAATGCCTTACAGAGGTTGGCATCTCGCTGTGTATGTTCCTGTGCATCCATCATCCTTTGTACCTATAGCCAAGTCATGGGCCTTGGGCTTATGTCACTCCAAATACTCTTTGGTTATATTGTTTCCAAGCTACTTTGTAGCACGCACTCCATCTGCTGGCTCAGTAAAATCTGAAAAAGTTCTTCTAAAAGTAAGTGTAACATGCTACAACACACAATGACAACATCTTCAAGGTACAAAAAGTATAAAAGCACAGATACTCCAGATGGCTCTGAAATAGATACAAATACATACAGCAGCTTACACGCCCATATATTTTACCTCAGGCTCAGACTGTAACACTTACATCCACTTCATCCCCAATAATCATACAATGTTCCACTTCCTCAAGTCATACCGTTTCCCTTTTTGCCTGCTTGCTCCTGAAATTTCTTCATCTCTCATGCAATCACCCCTCCTTTTCTCCTATGCCCCCATCACCCTTTTCTCTGCATAACATAGCATAAGCTTGCAAAGGTCAGAAGTTCTTAACTGTCATCTTGCATGACTTCATTTATATCAAGCACGTCTGTATATTTTAAGATATAGAAGCTGGATGTGACATACACACACACACACACAGACACGTAGAGGGAGTGAGTGTGGGTGTGTGTGTGTGTGTGTGCGTGTGCGTGTGTATCACTATTGTGTGTGTGCATTACTTTCTCAAAAACAATTCTCAGGCAGTTCTGCTGTCACTAGTCACCCTGAAGCCGCGTGTGTGTGTGTGTGTGTGTGTGTGTGTGTGTGTGTGTGTGTGAGTGAGAGAGAGAGAGATCATGCAGCTAATATAAGTATCTCAGAAGCCGGGTAATTTCCAGGTCAGTGGTTGTTTCACGAACACCAACTGAAAAAGCCTCTGGGATTGTTCTCCCAAAATACACATCTACAACTCAATGGGGTAATGCCATCATTAACAGGTGCTCCTTCACCAAACACAAAAACATGCATGCATACAGACAAATACGCACGCAACACACAAACACACAAACACACGCTTCCCACTGAGCAACAGATTATTAGGTATGTAAAAGAGCTTATTGAAACTTTTGAATTTTTTGTACTCTGTGTGGGCATGAATGTGTGATTACAATGATGAAAATGTATAAGTATATATGGGTGGATATGCCCATGTGCACTGGGTACACAGTGCATTTGTCTTACAGTGAATGGATCCAGGCTGATAATGTTTCAGTGTCACAGGGTTTGGTTCAGAGTTAAATCCCTCTGTGTGTAACTAAAGACACTGGCTGGGACAACGGCAGCTGGTACGCTGGCTTTCACCAATGCATGCACACAAACACACCTGCCACCTCACACACAGTCGCTCAATCGGTGCACGTTATGAGCCCCTTTCTTTCAAAGAGCATCAAACATGTCCAAACATGAAAGATTGGACATGAAAGTTGGAAACAGGGAGCGGTGAGCCGGTCTGGAGAGAAAGAGGTTTTCGGCAATGATGTTCTTATTTTTCATGACAATGAAGCAGTCAAACTGAACTGAACTAGGGAGAGAAGGAAATATACAGGGAGATATACAGACACATCGCAGGTGGTGTGTGTGTATGTGTACACAGGTGAACAGAGGATAAGCACAGGACTCCTTATATGCCATCTGTCAAAGCAGCTACATCTCACACTGACATTTGCCTGCAGTCAGAAGGGAAATCAAACACTATAAATGGGTAAAGACCCCAAAACATTTACCAATAAAAAAAAATTCATATCTCATTGCACACAGGGAAGCCACAACTACAGAGTAAAAACTGCCCATAGTGCCCATAGGGTTAGCATATCCAATGGGGGTTGAACTGGGCTTGGTATTTTGCCTCTTACTTAAGGAGCTTCTTCAGGTCTAACTGACTGGCAGAAAGTGATGGGTATTTAACACCTGTGGGGTCATTATCGAGGTGATTGATACTAGTGCTTGTGGCTGTTGCAGTGATAGGTAATGAGAATTGTTGGAGTCATCTGAAGCAATGTGTAAACCGTTGTTGGAGTTGTCACATGGGGCCTAATGTGACTGGTTAAGTCTTCTAGGAAAGGATGAAAAGCCAGCATTTGGGGGAGTCAATAAGTGGTCTTTCTCCGATGAGAGACGGTTTCTCTACTTTCCTAAGATAATGTCTTTCACTCCTTTTTCAAATGTGTTTTCATTCCTCCCTGTCAAAAATACGTATGTTGTCCTTGTCGAAAGCGTTTCCCTTATCTTACAGGTGTAGGTAAACTGTTGAGTCTTGAACTAAGGCCCTCGTTGAGCTATGCTTTTGTGTAATGGTTGTTTAGTTTCCCCAATATACATGTCTAAGGATTCATCACTTCATTGCGCTACTGCACTAGACCTCCTTTTTTTCATTAGTGTGTGCTGTCTTCGGGGTGGACGAGTTTCTGTCTTACTAGGTTTGTGTTACCAGGTTTGAAAAACACAGGGGTGTGGTGTTTGTTGAAAATCCTCTAGAATTTCCCAGATACTCCAGACACAGACAGAATGACAAATTTTGAACAAATATTCACTCAAGGCATTCACTGATCCACAAAACCGTAGACGACAGTTTGAAATTTGACATGGAACCACTTCTGTCTAAACCCTGTTCAGTGAAAATACATCAACTACCAAAGCATTTGTTCTTTTCATGATCAAATTGTAGAATCCACTGCGTATACTTGTCTTTTATTACGGTGTGTAATAGGGAGTCCTATTTTTTTTTATTATTGAGATATTTTTATCACATTCCTAACAGATCTGTCTTTTTAGAGCAGCTTGATTGATCAAATCACTTCATAACAGTTCTTTTACATGTCTTGAAAGTTAAACTGCTTGAAATATGAGAATGATGAGGGTTCTACTGTAATCTAATTCAGAAGTCCGCAATTAATTTCTCACCACTTCAGCTCAACTGAACGTGTTTTACCACAAACCCATGCAACTAGGGAGTCATCTTTACCCCACGGACAATGCTTTGGTATAAAGCTATGCTATGGCATTTATGACTATGTTTGTAGAATAATATTAATTTATTGTTATTTATTGTCTTTTTGTATTAAAAAAAATCCAATTCTGCCCTCTTTTAGCTCCAGCCATTATTTTCCATTTCTCTCCTTGTCACTATTCTTCATCTCCCATCATTTCTTTCTCCACCCCCAACCCCCCGTAATGTAGGCCTTAACGAGGTGCTAATGAGATATCCAGGCCTCTTGTGAGTTAGATTATAGTGAATTATGTATAAGGCTGACTGTAAAACTACTGCTTTAAAATGACACGCACAAATTTTGTAGCAACAACAAAATATCTTCACGACTCTGCTCATGAACTTCCATTTATTATTATATGATAATTGATTCCATTTTTTTTCATTAACAATGATAATAATCAGTTTATTTACTGAGCTGATCAGAGAGGCACATGAAGGGAAAGGATGACTGGTTGTGCTGCGGCTAGACCTGGCTACCACATATGGGTCAATACCACACAAGATGGTGGAGACTGCACTAACCCAGCACCATGTTCTTGGTAAGATAAAGGACCTCATCCTGGGTTACTAGAAGAAGTTCAGATCAAAAATTCAGATCATGAGTCACTTCTGGAGCAGTTAAATTAAATTAGCACTGACTGAAGAAGGGCATCATAACTGGGTGCACAATATCAGTAAATGGACTGGTAAATGGACTCCATTTCTATAGATATTTCACAGGTAACTATGCAAGGCCCAGTTACCTAATTTGAGGTTCGTGTCTTGCTCAAGATCCTTCGCCGTGGAGGAGCGGGGGATCAAACCGGCAACCCTTCGATCGCTAGGCGATCACCCTTACCCACTAAGTGCAAAGGCCCATTAACAGGTCTGATGTGCAGACATCCATTAAGGAGCTAGAGACATGGCTCAACAGAGTGGATAAGTCAGGACTGTCCAGAAAATTAATTTCCTGGATACCAACATGGCATCCTACCTCATATTCTCTGGCCATTGCTAGATTATGATGTAACAACCACATGAGAGACAATGGAGAGGAAAATCAGCAGATGCCTCCACAGGTGGCTTGATTTACCTAAGCAGCACAGCTTTATGTGTGAGGAATAATATCCTGCAGCTTCCCTTAAACAGCGTCATGGAAGGGGTCAAGGTCCCCCAGACTAGGGTGGTGTTGCAGTGCAGAGACTTCAACGTTTCAAAAGTCTCAGCGGCCCACACTTGAGCACATCCTGCCCAAAAGCCCGAGGGGATAGCAGCTACTGTTGGCATTAGGACCATGTGCTGATAGCAGAGAGTGTCTCCTTAGCCGTAACAGAAAGCAGGCACCACTGCACCCCAGGTAACATTCATAAAGGCAAGAGAGCAGCTCTGCAAGGGCAAGGGCAGCAACTCAGAACCTCTGCGGTTCTACTTACCACCGCACCTAATGGTTGATCTGGGCAAACAACTCAAGTTTCCGGCACAGATCACAGTAACATCTTTATGACCAGACATCGTCATTTTGTCAGAGGCTTAAAAACAGCTTGTCCTCAAAGAATTGACCATGCTCTTTGAAGACAGCATGGAGGAGGCATTTGAAAGGAAGAAAGCCAAGTACCAGGGACCCTTGAAGGAACGCTGGAAACAGGGTTGGCGGGCATATTGAAATCCAGTGGAAATAGGCTGCAGAGGATATGCCATCCGATGTCTCTACAGAGTCTACACCCAGGTGGGCATAAATTGGCCACGGAAGAGACGTCAAGGTCTGCAAAGAAGGCAGCACAGCGAGTCTCCAGGTGGCTGGGGTTAAAGAGGTGGTCCATAGTCTAATGCTGCTGGGACGCAAGTCAGGGCTTGATAAACCCTGGCTTGGTCGCCTGGGCGAGGGAAAATTACAGGTGTTTAAATTTTGAGTATAAATGCAATCTAACTAAAAAGATATCAGTTATAATGACTGGCACACTGGAGGAACAAGCTTCAATATATGACAGAAAGCAGAGACAAGAGATGTGGGAAAAGGTGGGGAAATGAAGGTGAAAGATAGAAAAACATGAGTCAAGAGACTTACTTACAGTGTCGGAAAGTACCGCAGTAGAGAATGGACAAGAAAGAGGAAAGGAGTGATAAAGGCAGGTTTAATGGTGTGACCTTGTGAAAGCCTGTCATCACCTGCTGGGAGAAAAATTACATGCAGGAGATAAGCATCGCACATGAAAACACATCAGAATCCACAATCCTCTCTACCCTGCTTTGCTCGCTGCCTCTCTAACTGCTCCCAAAAGACAAGTGCTAGCCTGAAAAAGCTAAACTCAATTAAAATGAAATAGAAATGACTCTGGTGAATCATCTGCTTTCATTAATTGACTCTTGTTTACACCTATATTCAATCCCTTTTATAACTTCTTCCATACTTTTGTTCATTCTACTTTGTCATCATGCACTTTGTTTCACTTGCGAAATTCATTTACTTTAATATATTTTATTGCTACAAAACTAGACAGTGCTGCCGAGGCATCAATGTTATAACTGTTGCAATAAGTTTAACAAGAATGCATCCAATTCAAGTTGTTTGTTAGAGCTCAGTCAAGCAGAGAAGACAAATTCAATTTTCATTAAATTTTCAACATTTCATCATTCCTTCATTATAATAAAGAATGGGTTGCCACTGACTGAATATGATATAGATCCAATTCTGCTTTGTACAACTCACAAACGAAAGCTGTTCAAACAATTTATAATTATGAATTGTAATCAGCAGTTTTGACTTCAGTTTAACAAGTAGTCTTTTTGCATTGCCGTTTGATTTTATGGCTCACACTATTGGTCTGACACTGACACACTGACTTTTATAACATTTTACCGCCTAGGGTTCACACTCGACCTTTTGTTACATTGGATTTTTATTTGGTCTGAACAGTTGCACATTACATGCAAGAATCACATCAAACTGATCTGTTGGCCATGAGTGTAAGATGACTGGTCTAAAAATATGGCAAGGCTACGAGAACTCTCATTAATGTTTCCTCAATGCCACATACCGCTCTCTGTGAGCCGCTATTAACAGCTGAGGATGATGCAATACAAATAACAAAATACGCAAAGGTCATACTGGAGCATTTTCACCTAAATGCAGCATTGCTCATAGGTTCTTTTAAATACTGTCTCGGTCATTCTCTGAACATTTTAAATGAGTCTGGGTAATGGTTAACTTTTTACCTGAATTTTGCTTGTTTTGGTAGGACAGTTACTAATCAAATGTATGTCAGCTTGTACTTTTGTTAAACTGTTTAATATTCTTTTTGGTAAATGAACTGCATTTCTGTCGTGCTGATGTTTGCCTCACATTCACGCATTCACACACAAACCGACAGCTGAGGTAAGTCCCACTTGCTTGTCAGCAGCAATTTGGGGTCAGGGTCTTGCTCAGGGACCTTCGACATGGAGAAACAGGGGATCCACCGGCAACCCTTCCATCACTAGGCGATCACCCTTACCCCCTAAGCCACACTGCACTTTTTGTCATTAAAACGTTACTGCTTTAACAGAAGCACCAACCACGTCTTCCCAAGTAACTAAAAGACTAATACTGATAGAGAAAAAAGAAAGATAAAGACGGATACTTTATTGATCGGAAAATTGATTGGAAAAATAATTTTCAGCATTCTCACCAATCCTCGACAAGGAGCAGTGGGCAGTCAACACATGCACATGCACATGCAAACACACACACACACACACACACACACAACAGCGCCCAGGGACCAACTCTAGAACTTCCACCTTGCCTCGGTCAGGGACAACGGCAGGAGTGATTAACCTAGCGTACATCTTTTTGTGGGTGGAGGAAACCCACGCAGACAAGGGGAGGACATGCAAACTCCACATAGTTTGCATATATCAATATCAATAATTAATGTTGTAGGCCAGAGTAAGCTTGATGAAATGTCCTTATGTATTTAGAAATAAAATCTACATATGACCAAATTGTATGCGTAGACAGTCAGATCAGATGCACGTGTCAAGCCTGATTCTTTTTCCATTCGTAAACTCATGGATCTGCATCTGGATGAGGACTTAAAAAAAATGCTATTCTTAGGGCTATGCCCCACCCATCCACTAAAATTCAGAACAACCAGTTCATAACTTTTCACTAAGTCTGCTAACAAACTATATAACAGTTTTCAACAGTTGAAAACATCTCCTTGCAGTTACTGAGTATGTCACTTAAAGAGTAAAAAGGCTGAACAAAAACAGTGAGGTGACAGAAAGCAGGTGAAAGGCATGAGATGGGAATGTCTTTATTTCTTTATTTAATCAAGTCTGCTTGTGTATGTGGGTGCAAGTGTGTGTGTGTGTGTGCCTTCATTTATTTCCTGTCTCAACTGCAGCAAGAACGATCCTGTGGGGCTAAGGTCTGGCCCCCCACGTGCCTGCGGGGGAAGCATACACAATGTGTATCACCACACCTGCAGGAGGTTCTCAGGGGAAATAACTTCATAGCAAATGGAGCTTTTCGAGTTATTGATCAGTAATGCCAAATTTTTATAAAGCAGAACTCTGAAGCACGTGTAAACACCTGCAAAGGATACTGATGGATCTCAAATACTACAGTACAGGTGAGTAAAATATGCTAAGTATACATTATTGTCAATGATGCAGGCACATGACAGGATACAACAAGGGCAGGATACCTCTTAACCACCAATACTGCATTACAATTACACAAGGAGCAAATTTACCTGAGACCTAAATATAATATTGAAACAAATAAAACATGTACACAACAGCAATGAATATCCTAAATCATCTTTACATCCACAGTCAAACCAAAAAACAACAAAGCCTAATATAACAAATCCCTGTATGATTTCACACACAGATGATGACATATGGACTGCACAGCATGTCCCCCTGATCAATGAATCCATGGACTAAACACACACACACAAAGCCCCAGACACGGTCAGGTGATCCATCACCAGCTGAGCAGAGCATGACCTCCAAAACCTCTGAGGTGACCTGTGACCTCTTCGAACAACCCTTCCCAGAGATCATCAGAGATTTGTCAAACAACATAATGAGCATTACAACCGCCATCATTCTCAAATGTTCAGCTCCCTCCATGGAGAACACAAAATATAGGGCACATAAAAACAATACCAGGCTGTCAACATCCTCCAGAAACCTCCTATTTCAATATATTTTACCATGTACTGATTGCAGCTGATGAGTGACACTCGATTTTGCTCTGCTGTCTCCTGTCCTCCTCCACCATTCCTGTTTTGTTTTCCTCCTCTAGCTCCAATTCCCCGCGTTTGTCCCTGTCAGATATTTCAGCCCACATACAATCCAGTTAGCTACTGGCACCTTGTAGGAAACTGGCATTGCAGTCTTGACGGGTACAACGTATTGTTGTCAGCTGAGTCACTCTGCTTGAACGACATAACACCAGTTCTAATTAACAGACCCAATGTTCTGCACAATTAATTTGATTAAGGCAATGTTCAAAAACCAAGTTGTTCTCTTTGGTTGTTAGACTGGCTGGTACATTGTGTTTCTCAAGGTACAATTAATATACAAGAACCACCACAGCTTGTTTAGCTAAATCAGGGTGGATGATGTGCAGGGTTTCTGTATGTACGTAAAGCAGCACAAACTAGTGCAGTCCATTTAAGTAGCCTTTCTACAACTTTTACCTTTGTGAATTTTCATTACATTACGTTACATTTTTGGTGACAGGGTCAGTGAGGTGCTTATTCTTCATGGGGTAAACCACCACCAAATACAATATCAGTACTAACTATGAATGCTACTGACTTGAATCACATTCAATTGTACAGCTGTACCTTTCATTTGGTACAGAATTCAAATTTACAGAGGATGTTATACATGTGCATGTGTTGCCTTTTTGGAATGGAATGCTTGTACCCTCTCTCCCTTTCGTCTATTTAAATCAAGTGTCAGCAGCTCACTTTAGCACCTCAATTCATGACATATCTGTCAAACCCCTCACCGAGGGATGTAGCACCCCATCATTCCTTTAAAGCTCCCACAATATAGAGACTAATTTGACCAGACAGTGAAAACACTTAACATAAAACACGAGTAATCCTGTAGCACCATAGCAGACTGATGTTCTTTTTCTGTCTTTCCTGTCACTCTCAACTGAATACAGTCTGACAAGATGATCATAAACAAAATGATAAAACAAAATGTTATGAAAGAAAAAGCACGGTCCCAATATGAGTAACAGGAATGTAAAGAAGCATACATTTTTAAGGCAGCAATGCAACTAGACAGATCTGAAATGGATTACCATCCAGTTAACCCAAACAGCTTACCCATGTAAGGGTTGTAGTGTGAGAGGGGCCTATCCCGTTCATTAGGGGCAAGGCAGGCCCTGGTCAAGTCCATCACAGGCCTGACACAAAGACAGACAACTCAATCACATTCCCATTCACAACTGTGCATGATGTTGAAATTCCAATTCACCTAAGCTGCACATCTTCGGACAAAAATTTAAAATAAACAAGTCGGCCCAACAGTCCACCAATAATGGAAATCTAAGGGAATACACCCCTGCAAAAACCACGATCAACTCCTTCCCCTGCTGACAAACCACCAAAGCATAGTCACAAAAGATGCATTCATTCATAACATATAGTATTTTTTGAGTTGGGGCATTCTCGTCACACTGTTTGCAGGGCATTCGCAGGGCATACCTGAGAAATGCAATGCACATTAACTTTACATCACAAAAGCCAATGGCGCTTATGAGCCATGCCATCTCAAAGTTGCAAGTTACAGAAAAAAAAGGGATTATCAAAAAAACAACAATATGACTTTGGATCCACTTTCTATATGTAAAAGTTTGTGACAACTCACACAAAATTGTAGGAATTCCAGCCAAATGGAATCAAGGGGGAAAATAATTTTGAGTCTTATCATCTTCTTAAGTTAATCTTCAATTCAAAACGTACAGGCTAAAATGTAAAAATGGTTATTACAGTGCCACCTACAAGTCAAAAGGGGTATTGTCTTGATCATGTCTATCTAGCCCACTTAGTCTCATTTTTTGAGATGTCCTGCTAACAAAAAAGAGAGAGCAACAACTGCAAAGAAATGTACCTTATTACCTTGGCGGCCATAATAATCCTGCATGAAGCATATTCCTCATTAAAATATAGCACTTCCTCATCGTATCATCATTCCTTGTAGTCCACAAATAGTGTATACTCAAGTTACCAAAGTTTGTAAATTCAGTGTCCATTCAAATTGCAGTAATTTAAGGATTGTGTTGCATTAAGAGTAATATAATCGAAGCAAATTGCATTGTGGTTAAAATAAAACATGTCTGATGCAATCAGCATCAAATTGCATCACCATGGGGCCAAAGATTTACATATTTTTGGCTAATTGCAGTAAAGACAAAAATAGTGTCTAGTATATAGATTATAATGAGTAAGTAAACAAACTGACCGAGTTCCCAGTGACACACAATGCAAGCAATGTAATGAGGCAATTCAATTCAAATGATACAAAAACATGGGAAAAATAAAGGACTAAACATTTTTTAAGTTAACCTTTAAATGGGCTAAAATGGCTTTAATTTATATCTGCGATAAGTTTCTTCAGCGGCTACAAAACCAACCAGAAGCCATTTAAATACACTTGGTAATGTGATGACATCGCTTCTTAACTTATTCTTAAGTTCCCCACATTTAACTGTTCTCTTTGACACGCCTAAAGAAGATTCAATGACTGATACATCGCATAGCTCTGTAATATGTATAAGAATGCTCAGAGCCCTAATACAATGAAGTGAATTTAAGTCAAATGTCTGTAAGTTGCAAAACTAAGGAATGAAAAAGCTCTTCCCTCTATCTTTATTCCTATATTAACTTGTTCTCTTAATACTTAACCCACAATCAGGATCAACACTAAGGCAGGAGCCAAGTGGGGTGCCTTAAGGACACAGCTGTCAGATCGGATAAAAGGTGGTTGGTGTTGATGTGTGCTGTGAATAAAGAGCCCAGATGGACACTAAAAATGTGATCAGAAATGAGGATCATTTAAATCTACAACATACACATACACGTGCTCATGCTATTGGCCCCACAGTGTGGGGTCTGCATTTTAGAGACATCTGCATACATATAAAAATCATCGGATCAACACACATAGGCAGATACACACAAACGCACAAAGACAGATGAGTAAACAACCTCAAACTGTGCTGAGCCTTACATTCAAGCCCACTTCAGAGAACATATGTGACAGGTTGTTTTTGAGGAGAATTCAGTGAGGTGGATGAGCAAGTACAGACAGAAACCCACAAAGAGGCCTGGACATGGGCGTAGATGCCAAGTCTGTCTGAACCAATCATAACAACACCTTCCATACTGGTCTGGAGGTCTGCTGGCTGTTTATTAATGTGCATCATCGGCACCCTCTGACTTTATCTACAGGCTACACAGGCTGCATGCAAAAGTGTCTGAGTGTGTTTGTGTGTCAGAGAGAGAGGGAGAGAGAGTGAAAGAGAGGGAAAGGGTTAATATAATCTAAGACTTTACAAAGAACAATATATAACTATAATGTTAACGATTTATACCACCACTAATTATAATAACATAACTTTAATTATTATCATTAGCTTTTGCAATAATTAATGCCATGTAACCAATAAAATGTATGTTTGTCCATCATATTCTATATATGAATGCGTTAAACAGCACTTACATAACGGACAAGCTTACTGCGGCTTGAGCAGTACTTAATGGAAATATTACTTCCATTATCTGAGCTCCTTGCATGACCGCCTCTTAAATACTGTATTTTTCCAAATAAACGGGTCTATTAAAGCTGATAAAAGCCAGCAATAGTCATTCATTAAGGAGCAGTGATTGAAATATTAGCTTTTCAACATTCACCCATTCAGAAGCTTGTACTTCTGTTATCTTGTATACTAAGACAAGTGTTATTTTACAATCCTCTGACAACTAGGTAAGACTAAAATAAAGGTTCAATGTCAAATATAACCATTTAGTCTTACAGCGGATTAAGAACTTTACAATGTAAGTGAAATGCCGATGATGCAGATACAGTAGATGGGAGTTTGGAGCAGCACTTCTGGCTACAAGCTTACATGTGTGCTCTGTATTTTAGTGAACATGTCTAATGAGCTCACAGGCAACCCGCAAGTTCTTTACAATGAATAACATCATAAAGGGGCCATAGCTTTATTTGGCTACAACAATAGAAAAGAAAGCTTGTTTTGATGAATCAAGTCAAATAGAATCACGTCAACTGAAGGCAACCAAACTTGGTTCCAACCTCCATCCTGTTGAATCTACATGACAGTGAAATACTATCAGTAAGCATATGGGTCATATCACTCGTAAAGTGTATTTTGGGGACAACAGTCGCTTGTGTCATAGCCATGTAAAAGATTTGGCATCCTGTATAATATGAATAATTTGGCTAAAAGAGAAAAAAAGTTAACTGTAGCTAGACACACAGAGAAAAAAAATGAAAACAAACATCCATTAACACGCACAGAAACAACATAATATACAAGAAATCATACCCATTCCAACCTTAGTTAACTTTCAATTGGCACTGGGTGGTATACCAGTATTTCAGGTATAACGATTAATGCTAAGGTATGAGTTTTTGCAATACCCACGTCAAATGGTATTTTGTCACAATATTTTTTTGCTGGTAAATCTGAGCTTTTTTGTTTATGTGATGCATGTTTCACTCCGTGCTGGTGAAGTGGCGCTATGGACGCCACAGAATCTTTCTCCAATGTCCCTCTTTCTGTATTGTGCATAAATGAGAACAACGTAAGTTATTTTCATTGCTTAGGTCGTTATGCTATATAGAGTTGTTTCAGTTACGTTTGTCAGATTTTAATTGGTTTTATTGGTCCACACACAACGGGCTAGTAATTAGCGGGGCCGTTTATAATGCACACTAAAATGATTTACATTGCATATTCTGTGCTGTGTTTGATCACTTGTATTTTGTAATGGGTTACTATGCCTGTTAAAGCTGCATATTACAGTACAGCTTTATTTACACAGACTGTTTGTCAAAGTGAAGTTCACATGACATACAATATGACTGAGATTTTAAATCATTTTAATTATTCTGTATTTTGGACTGTAATTGACTTTGATATTCTCATGGAAGATTTTTGTAAACTGAATGCATGAAAATACAAGCTGTCTTTTCACAGTTCTGTGTTCATGTTCCTAATACAACCTAAAAATTTAATACAGAATTTTTGTTTAAGCCTGCCCTATTTTCAATTCAAATTAAATTTGTACTAGCGCTCTTGTGTTTCCTAATATGTTAAGCAGTCCTGATGTCCCATTGCACCAATAAAAAAAAGAAAAGAAAACACTAGCATTCATTCAGGGCCATGAACATTAAAAGAATGAAATAAAGATGGGTATTTTATTGATCCCTGTAGGGAAATTAATTCTCTACATTCTTACCCACCATCAATGAGGAGCAGTGGGCAGCCAACACATGCACATGCAAAAAAGCACACAAGCCTGGGGACCAACTTCAGATCTTCCACCTTTGCCTTGGTCAGGGGTAACGGCAGGGCTGATTAACCTAACGTACGTCTTCTTGTGGGTGGGGAAAACCAGAGCACCCAGAGGAAACCCACGCAGACACGGGGAGAACACAAAAACTCCACACAGGAAGGTGCGGAGGTCGACGCCGGGATTCGAACCCACGACCATGGTGTGGTTGTCATGCAACCCTGAGTTAAATGAGCCCAACACATCCAGTTATCTGAGTTCACTCTCCACATAAGCCTATCTATGTGTCTTTACCAGATCTGTCTCTGTCTTTCTATTATTTTGGTTTATATACCTCAAAACAAAGGCTAATTTCCAATGTGTATGCCTCTATGTGTGTGTGTGTGTGTGTGTGTTTATGTACATCCTTCTTGTCTGTGCGAATGGGTAAACTCAGACATAAAAGAAAAGTCCCTTATACACACATGCAAAGGTTATTTCAAACTTCAGATTGTTTAATGTTGAAGTCACATCCTGGTGAAAATAAAACAATTTTGGCCTTCATGTTTGTCATTGGCAGGGTGTCAAATCAGTTTAAAACAACATGCTGGAGGCCCAATACAAATTTCTGTGATTTTGACCACTGTAGAAACAAATTACATCACTTCCAAATGCGCAAAAGCCTTTTGACCAATTCTTGGAAGGGGAAGCGAGATGGGTGTATCTGTGTGTTTTGTTTATTTCCAAGGTTAACTTCCCATCCATTATTAATCAAGTAGCTCAGCTTTTGCCATTTGAAAGAGCTGTCATGTGACAGACTTCAGACTTCCACCTCTGGTTTCTAGATTTTGTAACTTTTGTGTTGGGGTGGATTTTCACTTTAATGATTTTATTCACCAAGCATGACCTTTGCCTCCAATAAATATGTGGTCAGAAATCAATGGCACAAAAATCACTTCAGTGGACAGCTTACTAATGAAGATCTGCAGCAGCCAGGAAATGAAATGTAGAACACTTCTAGACACTATGTACATTCTGGTAAATTCCTGTTCTATTTTATTCTCATATTGAGTTTATAACTGTAGTTTATCATTGAAGTGTTCAATCTTGATTCTGTTTTTAACCTGGATTCTTGTTTTTGATCTTGTTCTTGTATTGCTGCTGTGACGAACAAATTTCCTCTTGGGGATACATAAACTAACTAACTATCTATTTATCTATTAGATACATATTCACCACTTCATCATACAGTTAAATTAGCTCATGCCATCTGGATTTGTATGTTGAATATTGATATATGTCACAGTTTGACATTATATGATCATCTTCATTGCATAATAATAATGAATCTATCGATTTGGTAAAGACCATACCTGGTCACACACACGATTTTAGGCCAATGCCTTGTTGAAATGACCAAAACCAGAGCAAATGTTTGTCAGCTCAGCGGTTGGACTAACATTTACCATTTAACTTGCTCCAGGCAGCCGCCAGACCGATAATGCACCTTGCATCTCGAAAAATTGCCAGATCGGCAGTTGGTATTTAACAAATCATCAGGCTTATTCTGTTTGCGGGTCAGAGGTTGAACTTGTCATGCATCGTATCACTATCTAGATGTCTCCTATGCTCAGCAGTCGGATTGTCACAGGGCTTCTCAAACTCTGAACCAAGGTCCGGATCCGGACCAAACTGCTAATTAGAACCGCAGACACTGTCACATTAGATGTAAATTAATGTGGGAACATATTTTCTTGTGTCCACTGTGTTGTGTGATTGAACGTCGATCTCCTCTTGTGCACACACGTGACATGTGTCGTAGACCGCAAATTAACCATCCTTGACTGTCACTTTGACAGAGCCATTTATCGGCTTACGTTGTCAGTTTCTGTGGATTTCAACACAAAACATTGGGAGCTTTAGGGAGGGGAGGGGCGTGTGCATTTTCCAATAATCAAATGTAGTGTAGCGTCATTGATAACTAGTTGTCACTGTCAGTCAAGTAGCCTTGTTCTCGAAGTTTGCAAAGAAATTAAAAGTTGATCAAGAGAATAGAGTTCCAAGAGGAGTGCTGACAGAAATGTGCGTTTATTTTCCCACAGCCCAGCTTAAACCATAAATCAACATCTGTAACCTATATTACAGCATGTGGATACTAGAACACACATGCAAAGAATAATAATCAGAGATTACATAGAATTAAAATACAAACATAACAATGAGAAGCATAAAGCAGGTCCCTGGTAACCAAGATCACAGAGCCGAGCATACCTGGTCAAAGATTTTACACACAGGACTCGAACGCCCTTGGAATCTTTTGTACCTGCTCCTAACATCTCCAAACCAGACACTGGAAATAGCTTGCCATTTGCTGGCCCAGAACTTTACGAACAAAAAGCCATTATGATCTGGACAGCTGAACGCCAGGAGACCGGTCAACTACCACTCTCAAAACAGAAGCTTACGATGCTGACTTCAATCTCCTGTTTGTGTAATGGATTAATATTTACTTTTAATGCCACAGAGATCTGTTTACTAGTCATTCTGAGTCACATGATTTCTGTTTCCCAGGGAGAGAGCCACGAGGGGCTGTAAAGCCACAGGAGACCCCTGAACCATCGGCTGTACTGTTAAGGCAGTTAACACAGTGCCCCTGTCTTAGTCTGTGTACTCTGAATAAACCATTTGTGTCCTGGGGAAGGCCATATTTATTATCAGTCACAACCAACTTTACTGTACTTACAATACGTATCTAACAAACAAGACTCTTACACCAATGAATGCCCTGTTTTTCTAATGACCTGATTTATAGACTGGATGAACTGTTGAAGATATTACACTATTTTGTTGTAACATTGTTTATGTTGCATAATCACACAGCATGACATACGTCAACAACTTGTAATTGCACGACCAATTCTAGGTCTGATGATCAAAGTAAGCATACTTTGATTTGTGCCAAATTTAATCATGTTAAGGTATTTAAATGGCATATGTTAAAGTTGATTTATTGCCTTAATTGCTGTACAGGTAAAGTTTCGTGCATGTAAATGTACTATGATGCTGTGCTGTACTGTGATAGCTACAGCAGCTAACTTAGTTCAGCTTGATTCTTAAGGTTTTTGGCAACAAGCAATAAACAATCAACAGACGTAAATTTGCAAATCAACTTGCGCTAATCCCACAACAAACAGGCTGTCCTATAACCAGGGGCCATAATACATATTCACCACACATCTGCTTTAGCATAAATACAGAGAATAATCACAGCACATACACTCTGGACAGACTCCGAGAGTGCAATCTGTGTCTTGTGTGTCCCTTTTCAATTAACATTGATGATTTTTTGTTTTGTTGTGCTTGCTCATGAATATTAACATTATATTGAAATGAATGTAAATATAGTGTGGGAATTAGTGTGTTTTGAAAACAGAAGTATAGAACTCTAACTTGGGTTTTAATTCATTAGGAATTCATTCCCTTGATCATACAAATTACTAGAGACAGTCAAGAAGAGAAACGCAACACACAAACCCACAAAAGCGGAGCAGTTTAATTACATGCTGTTGAGCAACTGTTTCTTCAATGCTTTCCGGGTCCATTGATTTGAAGGTCTCCAACATTGAATTACGCTATAGATTTTGGCATTTCAAACGCACACACACGCACATTCAAATATCCATACTAATTGACTTTTTAGCATTCAGAGGCTGCTCTATTTGCATTGTATGCTACTGAGTGCGCTGTTGAAGAATAGCTCCAGCTGAAGGAATGAGGATGCCATCACTTAAAAAAAAAAAAAAAAAAACTGAGAGCAAACAAAAAAACAAACATAAGCTGGATGGGATCCCATCACACTTCATGGTTCAATGTCCAAACACGCATATCAACTCACCCCTGCATGTTGGAGGAAAAATACAAGCAAGGAGCCAAATTCAGCCCAAAACACTAACGGATGGTAGTATTTGCAAATTAATTGGTGAAAATCCGGAAAACTATCGAAAAGGCCTTGACCCTAAGCGCAACAATCATAGGTTATATCCTTGCTGATCATGAACCATGCACTTTGATGAGTAACTAAGACATGATTGTTCTCTGTGGTTATTTTAACAAATAAATGATGCAGATGCAGAAGAATCAACAACTGCACACTCATAAAATCTGTGCCTGCTTATAAGTGCTCACATACGCAATACCAACATCTGAAGCATTTTTATAGGTGTCTTTTCGAACACAAAACCCCTCAGTTCACACACACACACACACACACACGCACAAATCCAAGCCCACGGCCTTGGCATAGATGCCAACTCAGCCCCAGATATCCAAAAGTAATGAACCGGCTTTTCTTCCTGGCTCTCTAAATTGACAAAGAAGACTGCTGAAAAACTCCACAACTCATTTACTGGGACAGTGATTACCATGCGTGTCTCTGTGTGTGCACATGCTTGCATGAGTAATTGTCGTTTGTGCATAATTGTCTTAAGTGTGTGATTGTGGCCCATAATGTCCCACATGTCAGTCAAGGGGGACAATTTGTTAATATTCACGGCAGTTATATAGAACAATGTGAAAATATAGGCTATGCTTGTGCTCATAAATCAATGTAAATTATTGTAATTCATACACATCCTCTGTAACACACCCTTTATGCTTTGACAAAGCTGAAAACAACAAAGCTGATGTAAGAGTCTTTTCCTAAAAGTGCACTGAGTCAAGAAAGGTGAAGAATGCAGTGTAACATGCATACATAAAATTAAAGGACTGATAGAAGTTTAACACGTTGGAAACTGACCGCAGCATCGGACTGGCAAATATTTCTTTAATTTAAACAAGGTCTCAATAGAGCTGCAGAGAAAACCATGGTAATATACAATGAAATTAAAAGTTCATTATTCACCACATACTGCATTCATGACCCAAAGCTATAACATTATTTATTATATTTCACACTAAAGTTTCATTTCTATGCATAGAAACTATCAATAGGGGCTGTAATCATTGATTAATAGATTATAAACAACGACTCAATAAAAAAAGTAACCAATTGAAATAATATCTAAATGATAATTATGTAAAGAGTCAAGAGCAAACAAGAACTTAAAGCATTAAGCTAAGCTTTCTTCTTAAAGGCAACAAAACACAACTGTGAACAAACGGACATTGTACTACAATTGAAACAACAACCAAATCTTACTTCTTGGGAATGGAAGTCTTTCCATTCTCTTGAATTCAATTTTTCCAATTTTGTTCACTCTACAGTAATTAACTGACTTAATGGACACATGGACCTCGGACATATACTCTCTACTGTAGATATTGCCTACTTAATTAATAATCTAAAGCAGATTAATCAAAATTTAAAAAAAATACTTTTTAAAGAGGAAAAAATAGCTAAATACAATGAATTAGTTAATTTCTTTATTTCCAAGCAGATGGTGCCAATTTTCACTTCTCCGATTTTACTCTCCACTGGCTGCATGACTGGTAAAACACATTTTGTTTGCCTGGATGTTGCTGGACCTCAACCAGGTCTATGATGAAGTGAAAGAAACATTATTCTCAGCTGTGAGAAAGAGTTATGATATTTGTAGCTTATAACCTATAGAGTGCACAGGTGTAGCTAATAACATTAATGATGGCTCCTTTCCATTTGGTTCTACCCAGGAGCCAGAATGTACAGCACCAGGACTGTGGCACCGGCACTGGTCATTATTAATGTCATTAGGTACACCTGTGTTGGACAAGTCACAGCCTTCACAGTGAGACGTCTACATGGAAAACCCAAAGCTACTAATTATTTTTAATTAATAGCACGTTTTCAGTAGCTCAGCACCAGCTGCACGAATTCATCCAATGTGTCTCAAACCTGCAAACCAACCACATTTTTTAAACATTTTAAGGCCTGCAGATTGTAAGAGCTTTTCTCTATCTCCACACATGAGGTGCTGGCTTATTCATGTGTGTATAAATACCAAGAGTGTGTGGTACCAGGAGGTGCAGACGTGAGGGCCAACTTGCGACTGAGGGCGCTTGAGCTCATTTGCCTGACTCCATTTTTTTGCCTCCCTCTTCTCCGATTTCTTTCACTCTGTCGATCATTTTACAAGAAATCAAAGGAAAATCAAATGAAAACAATTTTTTTTTGGTGCAAGTGGCTATTTTAATGAATCCACATCCCGTGTTAACGTACTCACAAGTGTACATGTGTGCTTGTGTGTACCCTGACAAGTGAATAGAACTTTAATTGCATTAGCATTACACCAGGTTGATTTCTAGTCACCGTGAAAAAGAAAAACTCTGTAAATGTCTTCTTCCTTGATGCCAAAGTCTTCAGGAGTGTTATAATTTCATGGAATCCCAATCAAAAACTCTTTGCATAAATACAGAGAAAGGGTGTGTGAGAAGAGTAGAGAAAGATAGGACGATTGCTCTGATGAGATTTGTTCCTTACTTATGTCATTTCTACTTTGACGACTCACTCAGACATTCAAATTGTAAAGTGTGACAGATAAATTGCTCCTTCCGCCACTTACCAAATAATGCAAATCATCATTTAAAGCCAACCAACTAAAGAGGGAAAAATTTGCCAAATTCAGCCATGTCAGGCAACTGTCCCACTGCAGATCTGTGGTCGGTGACGCAGGAAACCTTCAAAGCTGTCCAAATTTATACAAACATATTATTTAGAACTGACACAAAATGATGCTTAAAAAAGTCAGAGGAAGGCTGCATGTATTTCGGAAAGTCATGGAGAAATTCTAAAATTGGTAGAGATCGTTTGGATTTCAATATGCAGGCTTGCCATTTGAGGAGACATGGGGCACAAAGGGGGAGCAAATGTGCAAAATCCATTAATAATTACCCTCTGTACCTCTCTTTCCTTTATGGTAACACATAAGGACTTTGCCTTCTCTCTTATCATGTGGAAATCTACAGGAATTCCCTTTTAACCCTGGTCCCACCTAAGTACAGCACGGTGCCATGGTGGTTAGCACTGTTTCCTCACAGCAAGGAGGTCGTGGGTTTGAATCTGACCTTCACACCTTTCTGTGTGGAGTTTGCATGATCTCCCCGTGTCTGCGTGGGTTTCCTCCAAGCGCTCCAGTTTCTCCCACCCACAAAAACATGTGCATTACGCTAATGACTCCTGCCATTACCCTTGATCAGGGCAAGGCGGAAAATCAGGAGTTGGTTCCTGGCTGTGTATGTGTGTGTTTGCATGTGGGTGCTGCCCTCTGCTCTTCATAGTTAGGATGAGTTAAATGCAGAGAAATGTTTTTTTCTCCAAGGATTAATAAAGTACTGTTCTTTCTTTCTTCTTCTTTCAAATATCATGCAGATGTTTCGCATCAGATGGTGTAGCTACAGACATGGCATTGTGGATTTCTCCTTTATACTGTAATAGCAAGCAACAGCAGCAGCCAAATAAAGTCTCCAAAGTATATCCAACATTTCCACCTTTTCTTGTAGGGTCATCACATTCCTCTGTCTTTTAAAAGCACTTTCAGGAGCACTAGATGCACCATGCTTTGGACCGATGATAAGGTATTCAGTGTTTATATCTTGACAGTAAAAACAGTAAAAGATGCGCAAAAAGAGATGCACAAAACACAAGATGAAGTGATTACTGCCAAAGCCACGTATTCATGCGTTTATGACTTCCTAAACTTTTTATGTTTTATTTATTCTAAACGGCATATTTTCATGAGGCGGATTTTCGCTGCACTACTCACATTATTGAAACCGTGAATGGAAAACCCACGAATGGCGAGAGACGACTATTATAATCTGCTTGTAGACAATCTGAGAATTCCAAGCATCCTTAAATTTCTCAGATCGGCCTAATTTACATTTAATAATAAATTTTGATGAGTAGGCTTTCAAATGAAAACTAGAAGACAAACTAAACAAATATTTTGACATTAATTTTTTTCACCCCAAACACACAAAAGTTGTTGCTATTTTTTTGTACCTATCCATTTGCATGAAATAAAAACATTACAAGTATTTACATCGGGGTAAAGTCTAAAAAATGTGAATGTTAATTGTTGACATATAGTTCGTTTAAACAAAGATTGATCAGGATTTTATCCACAGTCAGTCTCCCACAAGTGCTCACACCCACCAGGTGTGTATTCTCCTGATGAAGGGAGAATAATAAAAATGCAAAGCAGTTTCCAGCTGAATGTGTCTGTTTTTATGCAAATGAAAACCTTTGTGTGTGTGGGTGTGTGTGTATTTATGAGACCTGTGGAAACATGGCGGTGGAAAGTGGCCTGTGGCTGAAAACACCCAACACATACATCTATCTGTGAGACAAAAACACAATTATGTATGATGACGCTTTAACAAGGATGGCAGGAATTTTTTAAAGTAACAAAATGTCACACAAAGTTTGCTTGTCTAAGTTGAAAGGTTTGGTGCACGGATCAAGAGAAGCTGATGATTGAAATGATAGCATTCTAAGGCTGAGGTCAAGCAAACATATTGCAATTTTGAGAATTTTTGAATACGCTTGGGTTCATTTTCAGGCCCTGTGAAAAAATGCAAACGCTCTTTTACTGGCTCCAAGAAAAGAAGCTTATTGGAGAGAGAGCCCAAGAGTGTTTGCATGTGTGCTTGATTATGTGATGTGTGTGTGCTTCCATACTTGATTGAGTTTCTGAAGTGGTCTTCAGCTGGGTTTTTCACAGTGCAGCTGTTGAGCACCCAGAGGTCTGCTTCTGATGGGTCATCTAGAAGCAGCAAGAAAATGAAAGAAGGAAATGTTTTCATTTATACAGAACTTGAATATGCAGAGACAAGTCTAGGTTAACAGAGAAAGAAACTGTAGACCTAACTACTTAAAATGGAAATTTTAAGTGGTAAATAAATAAATAAACACACCCACAATTCCTCCTCCTTCCATCTCATCTTTTGAGATTTCACCCCTCTGATGGATTTGAGCTTGTTACTTCTTTGAATGAGTGTCCATGCTGCATAGCAAGATGACCCTCCTAAATTTGCGCTCAGAATGCAGTCAAACCATTCATTCATAATTTCTACCACAACCTCTGTATTTCAGAGAAAGAGGCAGAAAAAGACACACAGAAAACAACAACCCCAAAACACCCAAATCACTGAGATTGGAATTTTACTGGTCCTAATACTCTGTTATTAAAGCCCCATTGTCCAACCAATACAATTGGATATGGATTATCAAAGAAACGCTGAAGTAGTTAATATTTGTCAAAGAGGACTGTAGAGTGGTCCCACTCTCCAGCCAGATTTCAGCAGCACTAAGAGCATTGCTACATTCTGTTTATTTCCCATTGTTGGGGTTTGTTACGTCATAGTTCAGGTTACCAGCTAGAAGGAAAAGTTTGCAGGTGTATGAAAAAACAATTCTGAGAAGCACATAAACAAAACCTGTTTCGATGTATTACTACTGTCGCTTTAAATGAGACTTAAACTTTCCAAATATTGGGTTCAATTGTCAATCAAGATAGGGCGAAAAGGTCATGTAACAATATCACACAAACCTCATCCTGCTGAGGCAAAAGTGTCTGCTGGTGAAAAACACAAAAAGACACAGAGAGACAGAAATGCTTCAGCTCAAGAAGGCTACCCATTATGCCTACCATTATAGCCAACCACACACACACACACACACATAGAGACAGACAGAGTAGTCTCAGGTGTGTGGTTGCTGTCTCCCCTCTGTCCTGAGGGAGTTGTTCTAGTACAACAACAAGTTCAACATCAATCCAAATACAGGCACAGTCAAGAATTATAACTAACACCTAGATGTTCAACATTCTCTGTACACTGTCAGCACAATGGATCAGTACAGAGACATCCCCACGCACAAACACACGTTTAATTGGAAGACTTTATGAGATAACACGTTTAATTAATTGTTTCATATACAGTATAATATTTCAGAAATTCAATCTGCTGTTATTATCATTATTGATCAGTGTATTGATTATTATTATTAACTCTTAACTGTGGCTAGGTCTTCTTTTAGCATTTTATATTGCAATTGCTCAAACAACAAAAATGCAACATCAAATACGACATAATTTACCAACTAACTTTAACTGATCAGCTATGTCACAATAAAAGTCTCGATGGTTTAATTCAAATAACTAAACAACAACAATCATTGTGGCTCAAGTAACTAAATATGAATCATTTCACAATTTGAAAGAACCACCACCTTTCTTGTCCCTGCCTATGGCACTAACATACGTCCAGCTACGTTCACCATAATTCATGTCTGTTAATACTTTGCCGGGTGCAGCTTTAACAAGACAATTTATAATATAGTGAAACAACAACAAAGTACAGATGACAGAACAACCCATTGTCCACAACTCAAACTGCTAACTTTGTCTTATCATATTTGCATGTTTCCATCAGCCCTCGTTCATGTTTCACAAGAGAGAATGGATACTGGCTTCCAGGGAGCCCGCGACTGTGTGGTGTTTGTTTTTAAAGGGTTTTAGGGTCATTCTGTATGTAGGTACTGTAGTGATACAGTTAAGACCCCAAGGCTACAGCAGTGGTGTGAAGTATTTCCTTGGAGGGCACGTTTATTTAAATGCCTGGGTGCAGAGAAAAATCTGGAAACACTAGGGAGCTGGCTGTGTTTGTTTTCGAGAGCTTCAGAGACAGACAACGTTTTGGCAGGAAATAGCGGGTACACAGGAAATATTAAAAGTGTAAGTGAGAGTAAATGCATGTGTGGTAGTGCAACTGCCACTTTGCCACGCTTAGTGTATTCACAACATTTTCTGTTTTAAGGGGGGGATGCAAATTAAAAACATTAAATTTGTGTTTTGTCTTGTCGTTGCAAATCTATATAAAGACTTTGCGGGTGAAGTGTGACATCGCAATGATTACTTATGCTGATACTGGTGCTGAAGTGTAAAAAGTAAAGATAGATGTTAGTGAGAATAGAATTCACAAAATCTCTGGTGATGTAAAACAATATTTTCAAAAAATTTTCATTGTTTTTCCCAGGCAATTTGAGTACACCTTGAGCAAGTACACAATGTACAAAGGGGAATTTCTACTTTCCAAACAAAGTTCACAAAAAAGAAACTATTTCATCTTTTTGGGAAGGTTGCTGACCAAGCTGTTTGACTAACCAAAAGTGTGGTCAAACGAGGGTAGTTCCAAAGACAGAACGACAAGTTTGTGCAGGTGTTTAAATTCACTGTAGGAATCCACCTTAAGAAAGCTGTTACAGAGGTACAGAGTGTGCACAGTAACTGTTACTTGCCTTATTTGATAAGGAGCAGTGCCAGAGGGCAAAGAAAGCTGTTCGTTCCAGAACGTATGGATGAATACATGTGCTTTTTTTCCCCCTTTTTGCTGGGCGCCAAGAACCAGTATCATTCATACTGTCTCTCACTCTCTGACACACACTCACACACTGTCATGACAACAATGCAAATGAAAAGCTTGTTTCATATTTATTCAGTATATGAAATATACATGTTCTATAGGAGCACAACGGTTGATTCAAATAAACTGATGGAGGAGGCTGTGTCAGTGAATTTCTCGAATATGAGAAATAGGACTCACACTTTTTATTCAAAGTTTATTCAGTTTTTATTCAAAATATACTTTGAATGTGTGGGGAAAAACGTAAGCTGTTATAACGTTTGAAATCAGCATTTAAAAATTTACAATGAGCAGACAATCACAACATCAAAGCACATGAGTAGCAGTGTGTGTAAGTATTTTGGTTTCTTCATTGTAAAGAGCAAAGACAAGGCTATTTGTTGTCAATGTGAAAACAGTTGTCTTGCTCCACCACAACAACAAATCTGCAGACTTACATGAGGCAGTGGAGTTAGTGGAGAGATTTTATTTTGTGTTTTAAATGTTATCACTGTAGCACTTTAAGATGTTGTGTGTCAAGAAATTAGTACGTTTGGCTAAAAATTTTATTTTATTTTATCATGCTTTAATACAGCAGTTAGAAAGCAAACATTCATCTCCTGACAAATGTGAGGTTAAAAAAAGTACAACAAAGAAAAAAAAGAAATAGTAACTATTAACTAACTAATTAAATAATAAAATAATTCATTCATTGCTTAAGTTAACATGAGTATACTGGGTGCGAATATATTTGAACGTATTGCTTGTCACACAAAATTCGTAAAATCATGATTTTTGGAAAAAGTGACAGCCCTAAAAGTAGGGGTGTAACGACATGTTTTATCAGCAATACAATACACATTACATGGTCTCTGCCCTCCTGCCTGGGATATAAACATTTTCTTCATCATTTGAAAATGAAAAATACATCCACGTAACCAACGTTGGTTGTGCTAAATAGCAAGCAAAATTTCCTGGTATCGATACGATAGATTAAACGATCAATTAATATCACAGTAAAAGGATGAGTTTCTGTTTACATCTCGATGTTGTTGGATTGTTGGAACTCAAATTGATGCACTGATGAAATAGATGAATTATTACACCCACACGAATAAGAAATCCCACCACTCTAACACCATCATCCTCACTATGCATGAAAGGTCTTTACATTTGGTGCAGAAATGCATGTGTGGAGGTAAACTATGTGAGAATGTGTGAATCGAGGTGAACCTTAGCCCAATCTTCTAAAACATTCCAGACAACTGACCCAAATGACTAAATCCAATCCAAGAGCTTTATATCCAAGTGTGTGTGTGTGTGTATGTGTGCGTGCATGCATGTGCCTGTGTGCAATTTTCAACAGAAACCTACTCCACAACCAAATCATACAAGATGGTGGGATATTGGAAACATACCACCTGGGGTCTCTCTCTCTTTCTCTGCATATGCGTGTGTGAGAGTGTGTGTGTATGTGTGTGTACATACACAAGGTCATCCATAACACATTTCAATCACACTGCTCCCTATGGAAATGAGGAGAGAGGGTTAGGGGAGCAGGTGCATGCACCAAATAAGTACAGATGGAAAGATGGACAGAGATGGGGGGTGATAGAAAGTCAAATGGCTGATAGTGTGCATGTAAAGAAGAAAGAAAAAAAGATTAAAGGAACAGGACAGAGAGAAAGGCTGAGACAGGGATAAAAGAGAAAGAGGGTAGAGAATGGGAGGCAGGTGAGTAGACGCCCAAATTAGATTGAAGGAAGATCAACGGAAAGATAAATGAGTAAAGAGTTGTTTTAATTTTCTCTCTTAGTAATAAATACATAAGAATTACAACCCCATATTCACTATCAATGTGGCATATATTTTCCATTTCCAATGAGTGTGTGAGTGAGTAAGTGAGTGACACAGGTATGAGTTTAGTTTATCAGTGTATATCTTGATCGGCTCTGAAACAAAGATAATGCATTAAGACATTGGTATAAACAAACATGGTGGATTATGTCCCAAATTTTTCTAATACATGTGGCAGGTTTGTGTGTGTTCTCTACACTTGCAGTCAATTTAGCCACAGGTGTGTGCTTTCAGCAGCAGCACCCCACTGAGGGAGACAGAGCTGAGGAGAGATGAGACTCAGCTGTGGGTTCAGAAAGCGGAGAGACACACCAACAGTAATAGGCAGAATGGGAATACGTTAATTTCCCTCGACTCCCTGGTGCCCATTATATACCGATGGGCCAACACACAAATCATAAGTATAAACTCTACGTTTTTTATCATAAAAAGAACAAACTGAAACAGAAAGGTAGTGTACTTTTCTCATGGACCAGGGACAGAACTGACAAATGTTACACAAATCTTAGCACTTTTTCGCAGTTATGGTAAACTACATGTACCCAGCCTTCTCTGGCTCAGGGTCATTCACTGTATTTTCTCTATATATGTATGCAATTTCAAAGCCATCCACCTCGGCAATAATGAAGGTGAGTTTAAAAGCCACTGTTTTTCTCCACAGAAACACATTGGCCTTTTTGTTAAGGTTTAACAAACTATGGCATCTATATTCTTTGGATTGACAGTTGCAACTTTTTATGACAATGTTCACGGTAAAATTGTTCATTCCAATATCCTTAATATATAGTGTGTTCAAATTTGAAATTTAAATGGTGTTCTAGATTCGGTCTACTGCATGTAATTTCACTTTATTCTGTGCCTGAAGAGCCTACCAAAAGGCTTTCTTAATATAACCTTTACAATGTCAGGACTGTCAGGTCAAATGCGTAGAGGATGTGCCATCTCCTGACAAGAGATGATGTGCAGTAGCTTGGATGTACCAACAAAGGTTGAGTCTAAAAAAAAGGCTGCTTTTCAACCCTGAAATAGCAGCATGTCGACACTGAAAAATAGGACGGTGATATCTTTGGCAACTCGCTGCAGATGTGGGCCTTCCTGCCGCACGTTTCTGTGAATGTGTATGCAAAATAATAGGACCATTATCTTGATGATTTTGCCCTGTGTCATGTGGTGCCAATGGATTTTGGAATATTATCATGGAAGAATGTCACTACTTACTATGCAACAAAATTTATTTACAACACAATAAAGCGACAATAAGCTCCCATTTGAACTAATTTCCTGGAAGTGTCACACACGTATTGAAATCCAACACAAGCTATTATGCTACATTTCATGTTATAATTTGTTGTGGGAAAGAAATAGGGCTGTACAATATGGCATATGTTATTGCAATACTTTTAGGCTATATCACGATACACAATACATATCTCAATACTTTGAAATCTCCACTAAAACGCTTCATAAATTCTCAGTAACTGCCACTCCACACACACACACACACGCGCGCGCGCACACACACGGAGCTCAACAGAGCAGCTTAAAAACAATTTGTACTCAATGTTCAAGATATAGTCATATACTACATCCTCGTGGAACAAGCTGTGAAACATTTCTACATGGTGTATATTCGCTATATCACCCACCCCTTGAAAAAAAATTATTACAGAAGAAAGCAAAGCATACAATCCTAAAATTGGTTCAAAACTGTTAGGGTATCAATATTGCATCATTGGCCAGAAACAGCCATGGAAAAAACACACTACTTTCTTCGTGCAAATTAAGATACATTCCACTCATAAATACATCACAATGCTACTTTTTGGACTAATAAAAGTTTTCTGTAGTTATTTTCTTGGAAAGAAACTAGGTTCTATCAAGCAACATTTAAGCCAGAGCTGTGTGAGTGTAAGGTACAGAGTTGCCAAGGTGGATTTACAAAAGCCCACTAAGGACATGATTCCATATTTATATGAAAACCGAGTAAGAAAATTTCCACAGATGTAACCTGAAGGGACCAAAGTATGCCTTTCAGAGTTGTTGAAAACAGTATTTTACTGGAGACACCAGAGTGTAAAAATACATCCCATGTACACAGTGGGAGGTAACAGGAGATAGGTGTAATTTATTCGACGTTATTAAGCTCCTATCGGCGTAAACATACCTGATATTTTACCACATCCCGAAACCAACAGCAATCTTTTCCTTCCTCTTCTCTTGAAACTTTAATGTTTTCACTGCTCCCTTTCATTTTCCGCACAGCATCCCAAGTACCACATTGCCCTCCTCTCCCCTCTCATTAACCACTACATACTACATCCTCTTTGGCCCTCTCCCTCCCCATTTCTATTATCAATTGCAAATTCTAAAGACTTCACTTTTCTTTTCATAATCCTTGTGTTTATTTTTTTGCAGGTCTCAATTTTTATCCAACGTGTATTTTCTTCATTTCTGAAAGTACGTATTTTTACAGCAAAATCCATTAAAAATCATCTCAGCAAATCCATTAATTAAAAAAAAAAAGAAAAAAGAACTGCCTGACTTTTGTCCCTCTAATTTTTTTCCTACAACGTTCACAAATGAAAGTGTTCTAAATGAGACTGGCTGCCTCAAACATGTAAAAACTTTGTTTATTGGAGTGAACTTTTCACTCCAATTTATTGGCAACATTGTTTCGCATTTATCCAGATGCACGTTTAGAACATTAACAAGTGGATTTCTGAAATATCTACCCACCAGGGGCTATGACCTTAAAAATCACTTGTTGTATAAAAGCCACTTGCCTTATGTCCACTCTTTTGTCAGTCCTGGCAAGGAAGCTATGTGCACAAGCTAAAATAAATAAATAAATAGTTAACAATCAATAAATAGTTAAATCAACGTACAAATCTTTCACAAACAATTCACTTAGAATAATTTGCACACAGCTATAAATAATTATAAGCTTTTGGTGTTGGCGTGATCATTGTAATCTAAAAATGAAACAGCAACTCCATGGTGATTACACTGCAAGCATGTATATTTTTCCATCCCTGTCAGGAGAGTATTTTGAATTTTAAGGTTCTCGTTAATTATAACGCATTCTGCTTGGGTTGTTCAGGCAGTACAGGGAATTTAACTGCAGTCAGATCTTGTATCTTTAGGTAGGAAAGGGAGCTCTGGAGACTCCTTTCCGAGCACTATAAACCTTTCATACGGGTCCTTTAATTCTCTCTCTTGATGATAGATATACAGTATATCAAGTATAACCCAACATTCACCATCCACTGTGGCTGCAGCATCATATTTTCCATTTCAGAGAGACCTACTTAACCAGCTTCCAAACTTTTCCTGACATTCCCTTGCAGTTAATGTAAATACATGCTGTGTCTTATCTGTTATTAGTGGAGACTAGCAGGTAGTGTTGTGACACAAAACTGCGTGCAAACAGTTATTTCCTTCACCGTATTTGGGTCCATTCCCTGTCAGTCCAGTCAATGAGAACACCAGACAACTACACCAAGCCAAAGTACGTGAGTGAGGAGTTCAAACCAGAGATCGTTGGTGTCTCATTCCCCTCTGGTCCCAAGCCCTGGTAGAGGATATATGAGGGCAAAGGCAGAGACGTATGCCTGTGCGAGCAAGAGAGCGAGAGAGACAGAGACAACAGCCCTAGGGGTCAATGTGAATCTGGTGCTTCACACCACACCATGACCCACTTTCCATCCTGTCCCACTCCATTCCGTACACACACCACACACACATGCACACTTCTTTCTCCCTTGTTATTTCTGTCTTCTACCCTCCATTTATTTCAGCCTCTATCTTAAACACACACCCTACCCTGGATTTTCCCCCCATCCCCTCATCTCACTCTCATGAAAACACATAGGACACCCTGACCTTGGGATACAGTCCAGGAGTGGTTTATAGGGGTAAGTGTGCTGGGGCAAAGGGCTAGCTTTGGGGTGAATGGATACACTTGACTGCACTAACAAGCACTGTCTGGCTGATTGGCTTGCAGGGCAGCTGGATGCCAGCTTGACTGACTGGGTGAACTGGTAGACATAGTGGGAAACACACAGACCCAGTTCATGACGGCCTTGTCAAAATGACACAGATTTATAGCTCAGAATCCATATTACAGTATCCACAGTGAGTGTTGTTCCTTTTGAAGATGTTGTGCTCCAATGTGGTGCAGAATTTTACCATTTTCACTTAGTATCTTCTTACCGAGTCACCAACCCAGACATTAAAACTCTACAAACTCAGACTCTGCACAGACTCCAACCACACCCTCTACCCACCACAGAGGAGCGAGAAATTGTAGTCCCATCTGTTTCTAAAAAATAGGTAAATGATATTCATATTCCTCCATGGTCATTGGCAGTTCCCTGAACCTCAGTCTCAGCCATGCATCTATCAGTATGGAGGGGGAGGGATGCAATTTCACCGGTCCTCCGTCTTGACACACAGTATATAAATACTGACATACAACTTTTGTTTACATTAATCACTTGAGTAAACGGCAGGAAGTCTGAATGCGAAAATAAGAAGTCTACATGCACGAGTTTGTGAATGGACTTTCAGGATTACCTTGTGACTGAAGCGTTAGCGGTTACATAAATGACACCACAACCAGTCTGAATTTACAGTCAATATTGGCAGCACGTGTGTGACAGAAGGACAGAAGGTGTGGAAGGTGTGACCAGTTGGGCATGTCTCATTAGGCCGACAAAATAAATTACCAGCCCACACACTCAATGGAGTGTGTGGGCCTTGACCTGTGTGTGTGTCTCAATGCTTATCTCAGTGACATGGCCTTAAGAGTTTCACCTCAAGGGAATGAAGCAATGAAGCATTCCCTCTTGTGCACACAGTTGCCCACACAAAGTCGTACGCTTTTGATGACTGTCTAGGACGATGAGCAATTCCTCAGCCATGGATGATAAGACAATCCACCCACTCCCCAAGTACACAGTATTAAAAAACCTTCACATCTGTAAGAGCACTTGTGTAAAAATCTAAAAAAGAGTATATTTGTAGAAGAGCCAAAACAAAACAAAACAAAACAACCCAGACACACACACACACATACAAATGAAACCCCATATTTCATTGTCAATGGTAACTGCACTAATTGGCCCATGCCTTTATAGCATCTTCTGATGCAACAGCAGGGCAATGCCAGTACAGAAATGGTGCCACCTGCCTTCGACTGACTGACCCATTATTACTGCAGCCTCCGTCATCCATTACAACCAACATCTCATTAAGAAAATTAATGACAACAAAGCTAGCAAAGCACTACGCAACCGGAATTGGTAAACAACAGGCAAGTTCAACTGATGTATTCAAATGTTTCCTGGTCAAGATTAAGTTTCTGGGTAATTACACGAACAATGTTCAGCTGACAACAAAATCTGGCAGTAATTTAGCCTTCAATCCACCAAGGAAGGAAACTCCAGCTCCAGCACACAGCAACAGTTTCAGTCTATTTACAGGTAGCATGGGTCTGGACTTCAACAGGCACGTCTGATGGACCAGAAGGCCAAATGTCCAAAGGAGAAAAATACTTTATGGATATCACATGAAGGTGTCTTACATAGGAAGCAGCAACAAACTTCAAGTCCTCAACAATGTTCCAAGTCAGCACGTAATGAGTTACTTGTTATTTTGTTACATACCAACATTCATCCAATCCATGGATCCATTCGTTCATTCCATCTGTTGAGTTTTTTTTCTTTTCTTTTGTTCTTTTATAGAACACCTACAGATGACTACATTTCCTGCTAAGTAAGATATCTGTTTTATGAAATAAATATATGCATATTTATGCATATAAATATGTTTGTATGTCATCTATTTCTTTTCTTCTTACTTCCTTCTGTACATACACATATATTGTCTATATATATATAAATATTAGCTTGCTGTATAATTTTATTTCTACTTATGCCTTTTCATTTCTTTTGGGATGTGGGTCAGTGTTGTTTTTGCAGTTGTTGCACCAAAATTTCCAGCAGGGATTAATAAAACGTAGTCTTAGCTTACATTCAGTCTACTGGTACATATCTCTCTGCTCGATGTTGTTCAAAGATGTGTGTGTTTCATCACTGGACACAGAGGGAGACTAGAACTCAGAGAAGTGTAGAGAAAATAAAATGCAGGCACCTAGACACCCCTGGCCATCCATCCAACAGCCCATCTTAATAATTGTGTAACGTCCCGAAAGCTCTGATTGGTCTATGTCCGTGATCCTTTGTGTGACATTTCTGTACAGCCAAACAGAAAATGAGAGCAAAGCAATTTTGGATTCCTACAGAGTGCGCTTTATGAAAAGCTTTGCCTTCACAAACAGAAAGTCTAAGCATCATACATTTTCAAATTGACAGTCTAATTTATGACGTTCAAAAGTTGCTATTTTTCTTTCTTTCACACTGGTTTACAAAGCACATCAGACTACGGTCTTATAAGATTCACAAGGGGTCTTGACTGCAGCTCTCCCATCTATCAGCTTAGTATAATGGCAAGAATTCACAGCAAGCAAGCAAGGGAGCATAATTTAATGTCTCGTCTCAAACACAGATATGAAGGTGCGCATGTATCACTGCCCTGGCGTACTGTATACTGAGACGGGAAAAGTGTATGCCAAGTTAGGCACAGCAGGGGCCCACCACAAGACACATGCCAGGAGTTTGACAACATCTTAGAAACATTCATTCAGTTGGGATTTCACTCCTGTCCTTAAACTTACCGAGTCCATTACAGTTGGGGGAAAGAGTGCAAGACGAAGATAGAAGACAGACAGAAAAAGGAGGAGAATGTAGGATTCAGAGAGAGGGAAGGAATTAAGAGAATGTAGGTAAGAAAGATGAGGTTGGAGCAAATGAGGACAGGCAAAAAGAGCAGCAAGAGAGATTAAGAGGTGAGGAGACAGGCACAGGCTGAGGAGAACGACAGAAAGAAAGAAATGCAGAAGGAGTATCTGAAGAAAAGATAAAAACTGCCCAGAAACAGACAGAAAAAAATAAGGAGGGAGTGCAAAGGAGAGACCTAGCATTAGAAGATTAAGTGGAGGGATCTCAGTGAAAAATAGCAGGCAAGCTCAGCTGAAAGTGGAGCAGGAATGATGAATGCTGTGAGACAAGCCAACCGCTAATTTGGATGGGAGAAGTTTGCTTCTACGGGGCAAGAGGCTGGAGACGATCTGTCTCTCTTATATCTGATCATACACACACACAGTGGGTGCACCTGGGTCCAGACTGGGGCCCCTCTCCAAGAACTAAAAATAGTAGAAACAACTACTGAACTGGCAAAACAAACAACCAATTGCATATCTGCCTACACTGTGAAACATTAAGATTTTTTTTCCCTATTTGGACCAATGACAAGGGTCAAAATGTAGAGACGAGGAAGCTCTGTAATTATAAAATGTGTTAGGAGAGTAGATACATTTTTAGAAATTACGTTTTTTGGGTGATCACAACTGAAGATGAAAGAACTTGTAACACACAACGTTGTACAAATGGTAATGTGTAAGAGGGGGAGTAATGACAAACATCTGGAATCTAGATGCCCTATGATTTAAAATGTGCATTAAGTGTGATTTATCCTGCTGCATGGAGACAGGATGGAAACCAGAAGAGGTTGATAACATTGAGACCACAGCTAGATCCAGGCCTAAATAGATTTTTGCCATTACAGGTCTCACCTTGCATAGATAGGATGATTTGAAGCCTCGGGTTCACGCAGTAATTGGGGCCAATCACAAGTCTGCAGCTCAGACAGAAAACCATTATGATCGCCAGTGCAGGCATGAACAGATATTTCACACAGTAAGAGGGATTATTAGAGTCAAGGGCACGGAAGTCAGCATGTCTCTGAGAGAAAGGGTCCAGGAAGGTTACTGACTGACAAAGTAATATACCGATGATTTCACTTTTACCATACACCTACAGAGTGAAACATGGCATATTCTTCCACTTTCCTGATGGAGGCCAGTATAATTGCCTTCTTGTTATTACCATGACTTGACTGTCCAAGCATGAAGTTATTTAGACTGTCTGAGAACATAGGTGAGCCATACCTGACAATCTGACAGTGACACCATGACAGTGTAGCTGTATTATTCAGGTTAGCTGCTCTGCTCTGACTCAGTGCTGAATGTTTAGCATTGTCCAGGTGTGACAGCAGGCAGTAAGAACAAGAGATTGTCTATCGTGCAGGCAAAGATAAAATGCATTTTAAAAAATCCTCATTATGGAAGCCATGGCATCATTCTGACGGGTGAAGAAATAGAATGACTCTGACCTAGAGACTGCAGGTCACAGGTTCTCTATTATTCTCTGCACAGGGACCATAATTACTGACATTAATGAAAATTCAAGGGATGTTCGTGTTACTGTGGCTCAGGTTTTAATTGTATGGATTAGAATACGACAACAACTTTGTGTCGAGCTTGAGTAACATCTTTCTCTGATTTGTAACACCTCAGAATGCCATTTTCACGTTCCCAAAGCATCTTAAAGTGGTAAACCGGAAAGAAAAGCACATTTATATGTGCCATGATAAGTATTTCTACAAGGACATTCAATTCAATTTGGGACAGACTAGACATGAAAATTCACGTTAGTAGCTTTTACCGAAGTCACAAAAAATACTACTACTAAAACTACCACTGCTACCAAAACTAATAATAATAATAAAATTAACAATATAGCAATGTAATCATCATAATATTATCATTATAACAATAACAACAATAATAATAACGTGAGCACAATATGGAATAAATACTTACTTTCAAAAGTACACTACTGAAACACTACAAAACACTACAGTGTTTTTTAGTTCGCAGAGCCAACCTTGATCTATTGCTACTGCTTGTTAACTTTGCCATGAAGATGAACATCTGTTTGAACAAAGTAAAAGTTTTTACCCCTGACAGATGGTGTTTTCTTGGCAGTGAGACGTGCGATGAGACAGGTTTGCTTGTTTCATTAGTCATGGGATGCAGCACTGCTATTGGGTATTTATTGAGACTGCTTCATTAACTGGGTATTAATTGGGTGTTCCACATGACCTGAGGTGTTAAAAAAAAAATCAAAATAGGCAGAGGGCATTTATGTATCATGTAAAATAATTGACATTGATATTTATCTACTTTGAAGACATGTATAGACTTCTCTGAATTATGCATTGTCTGAATAATTAGATATATCATGCAATACATATTTTTTCAATACAACATAATTCTATACAAACATTTCTCAGTATAGACAACCCTCTTGGAATGACACAATCTGTATATATGAGACACGACTGTGTCAGTTTCGTAAGCTGCTCTGGCGCTTTCTTTCTCTATCTGTGTGTGCATGCGTGCGCGTGTGCGTACGTGTGTGTGTGCATTTCTCTGCGTCAAAGCCAACTGTCAAAATCATGCACACCAATGGTAACCACAGTCAGTTCCCCATTTCACAACAATAACAGACTACGCAAATATTGACGCTCTATTTCTATGACATTAAGAATGTGATTATATTTGCTGTTTGCCCTAGGAGATGGCAGTTTATATTCAATGAGGTGTGCGTCTACGTGTGCATGCGAGTTGGATTTTAAGTTATAAAAAACAGGCCATTGGAAGAACATGTCAAATTGCTGTGCACACATGAGGATGTGTTGACAGTGAGTGTGTGTGGGTGTGTATGCCTGTGTATGACTGTGTTTCTGTGCCTGTGTGACACAGAGGGAGGGAGAGCAAGAGAGTGAAGAGAAAAGAAGAAAGGGCAGGAGTCACCTGTGTGTAAAGGCTCACCTGTCCCAGGACAAAAAGCATAATCCATTTGAAGTGTGGCAGATGGAGTTTGAGTCTGAATTAATATGAAACTCACAGCTGAGTGGGACTTTGCTCCTTTAAATTTAAAACAACACTGTGCCTTACTGTTTTCTGTCAATCAGGATTACTGAACTGTAAACTTTAAACATAGAGGTGAATTTGGATGCATCTACTGTTACCACCGTGAATTTAAAGGGTAACTGGCAAAGTCCACTTGTGCTGAATATCACAAATTTTAGTAGCTCTGCATTTTATGCATTTGAGTACATGTTTATTTTATTTTATAACTTAAGCTTCACTGGTCGAACAAAAAAGTTGCCAAATATTTGAAATACTTTTGTCAAATACATACATATACACTTACATATATGACTGTGGAGGTCAACTTGTTTAATTTTGTTATAATAATGCAACATGTATAAATAATGGGTACTGATAAGTGACATTCTCTGATTGTTCAACAATTCCAAAGACAGACAATGTGCAGCCAATTCTGCATTCTATGGTCTATTATTATCATGGGCCATATTCATAGCCAAATGCTACACTCATTACCTGTTGTGATTAATTAGGTTGCTAAAGTGTAAATGGATTTCTTTGAGGATTGCAACTACAGAACAGTTGTTGGTCTTAAAATAGAGAACCTATAAAACAAAGAGAAGCTTTTGATCAAATTCTGTTGGGAAAGGAGGTGATGATGCAGTGTGGGAAATCAAGCCAATTGCTCAACCCCAAGACAGAAACACAGAAATGGGGAAAATATTTTATCTCCATGCTGAAGCTGTTTACATTAAGAACAGGTTGCGGCAGCGTGTTATTGCGGCTAATAACCTTGTTGCACATTTACGCTCCACATGTTAAGCATCCTAATTCGATTAATAGTAATAATTAGACCTTCCTCTGCTTTTTTTTATTTCTGGGAGGAACTGAAAAATTTAGGTCATCTGGCCCCTTATTCCCAGATCCAAGCTGAGGAACATGCAAATTAGATGCAAATGAAACAGAAAAGTGAAAACTAGTTGTGGGCCCGGGTAATAAATACTGAATTTAGCCTCTTGGCATTCCAAAAACTGCCAGTTGGGGTTCATATGCAAATGAGATGCAAATAACCCAGACGCAGGGAGCTTTTATTTTTCTGATACCAAGAACATAGGCATTTCCTAGTGGCTTAATAGGCAGAGGCAAATAAATGTACTTTTGATGTTGTGGGTTCACGATGCCATCCACATCCTCTCAAACTTTTATTTTCACTATCCAACAGCAGATGTCTTAGGTAACAGAAATGGAAAAGACAGGCAGAGGGAAAAAAACACGTATATAGGAAATGAGATGAGAGGATGGAAGATGGAAGAGGGGAGGCAGAAGAAGGACACAAGAATAACAGCAGGCATAGAGTAATTTTAAAAGTAAACCCCCGACACTGTTGGCTGCTGATTTGGGGATCAGTGTGGAGATGAAGGCCGCGAGAAGGACAGACGAGGAGAAAAAAATACAATTTGGTGGTGTGTGTGTATGTGTGTGTGTCAAATAGAATTCAAAGGGTGGACTTCAGTCAAAATATAGAAAGGCAGAGAGAGATTGAGGGACTAATGACTTTAAGACATGGACAGCACAAACAAACAAGGCTGGGAAGATAGGCCAAAGACTGGAGAACAAGACAGGTAAGGCGTGGGTGTGTTAGGTGTCGAAGCATAGATTTGAAAAAAATAGCCAATACAAGCAAAAAGCAAAGAAAATGCATTCAAACAATCTGAAGGAGACACATATATAACATGTGACAATGATAAAATCAGTCGACCACCTTGTTCGATTGGCAACGTTTCCATAAAGTACATGAATCACTGGCCCCCCTCCCCACACACACACAGAAATGGTATTTGTCCAACTGTCCTTTCACCATTTAAGAAACAATCACAAAATCCTTTTTAGTAAAACCCAGAGTTGTCCTCAGCACATCACCTGATCTACCTTCACTGTCACCACCACCAAATTAAAACTGTAGACAGAAACAAACGCACACATACACTACTACAAATCTGCGTGTTCCATAGCCACTGAGTTCATTAAATGTAAATATATTACACCCTGTTTGCATCAACATAGTTAAGCTGTTGTTGCGATTACAACAACCCTGAATATAATAACATTATACAATTAGCCTTTTGAAATCATTAAACATGCAATCCGTATTAGTAGTGAAAATTATGTACAGTAACACAAGGATCCTACAACTTTACTGTGGAGCAAATTAAAACCTATCCAATAAATAACCCCCCTACCACAAAACTATCACGTCTCTTTATAACATTACAGCAGCTGAAAAGGTGTATAAAAACTTGTACAACCCGAAAAAGAAATCATATCATCTTACACAATATTTTCTCTAGTGTTAACCGTCATTAAAAAATTTTTATTCAGTACATAACCATTTACACGGCACTGTATTTATTAAAATCTGATTTATTAAAAATGACACAGTGTCTCAAAGGATAATCCTAAGAAACTTTTGTATTGCAGGGAAACCTAAAACATTTGTTTACATGTGCGTGTGCACTGCGTGGACATGGATGGAGGTGCGTGTCTCTGTGCATCCATGCTCGAAATGATCGGCTAGGTGCAACACACGTGAAACAAAACCCCACAGAATTTGCTACCTAATTAAGTCAGTCCAAAATGGACCATTTTCAAAGATGAATAATTGAGGTTTTGTTCAATGGCTGTGCTAATAATGGGTCCATTTTCCCTGGGACAAAAACGAAAACAGGAAAGAACTGGACAAAAGGCAGGAAAATATGCAGCATAAATAAAAATGAGTTAAGGGTCTAAAGAAGGGACTGCAAATGTACCCATAACCACACACTCTCCCTCTCTAACTAACGCACACATACACAACTGAAAACAGATGGCATCATCGTTATCTGATGTCCTGTCATTGTCTTTTTATATGCTAATCAAGCTCCTGCACACATCTGAGTCTCTTTAATCAGATAGAAGGTCAGAGAAGCGAAATCAACCTGAGACAATCAAGCTGGTTGCGCATTATAATGCATTAGGACATGTATGCTAACAGACACAGAGAGATGAAGAACAGAAATAGGCAGTTGTGTCCACTTTTGTACTTGGAAAGGTTTCACTTCCCTGAAAGAGACCCAGGCAATATTTGGAAGCAATCCAGGTGGACCTTGTCCTCTCATTATTATCCACCCATCCATTATCTGTGCCGTTTATCCATGTTAGGAGCATAGTGGGGCTGGAGCCTATCCCAGCCTTCAATGGGCGAAAGGCAGGGTACAACCTGGACAGGTCTCCTTTCTTTCAAAGGGCTGATACAGAGACAGACAACTCATTATTATTCCCCATTATTTTAAGAAGGGGAAAGATAAGAGACAAACTTGTTCTTTTTTTCAGTATTTTATGAGGGACACAATCTTTCTTTCCTTTCGCAATCGAAGTATACAGTATACGGAAAGTTAAAATAAAAGTGTTAATGTCTGTATAAATGAACAGAGGACCAAGGCAGGACAGAGATATGACCAAGAGAGCATAAATTACTTTAAACATCAGCTTGTCAAAATAGCGCTCATCGTCCACTGATCAACTGCCAGCCACAGTCTTGATGACAACATGCAGAAAATAGAAATGAAAAACACCTTCGATGCAGAGGCTGGAACATTCAAACCACAACTGTAGATAAATTAAGCAGCAGGGGACTTCTGAGGACTGATTCATTGATTTCATCCTTGGAAACCACACAGACACACATACACACACACACAGACATCATCACATCAGCTCAGATATCAAAAGGCAGTGACAGTCTGGAAGATTAGAAGAACCATCTGTCTGCCATGTGGAAAGCCTGGGATTATCAATACACTTCACACACTTCTTTGTGTATGTTGTGTGTGCTTGTGTGTTTGATCTAAGGGTAGAATCTGAATGAGAGAAACGTAAAATAATAATTCACTAATACCAGTAGGGCTTCAACTAACGACTATTTTGATAGTCAACCAGTCAGCGAATATCACAACGATTAGTTTACTAATCAAATGATGAGCGCCTTCTCAAAATGTCATATTTACTCTATTAATTGCTTTTTATTAGTCTTTTGACTAATAAATATATGGTTGTACAAAACTTGAACAATCAAGTGGTTAAATGTACTGTGCCGTACAACCACAATGGCATCAGTAAATTACAGTGCGTTGCTTTAGTGATATTTTTGAGGGCAGCTTTAATTCCTACGTCATCAAATCTGCTCACTGTACGTGCACCTTTCATATTATGACAACATTTACAACTTTACCCAAAACAAGAAAGCAAATGTTTATTTAAAACATGAGGTTGTTTACAGTCATCTGCCAACAAAATAAGCCAACAATTCATGGTGTCGCTTTCTTAACTTTCTTCCTTTAGTTGGCAAATGGAAAGCTTTTAATGAAGTCAAGTAATGCAGAAGGACATGTGTGGTTTGAAATGACTTCAGATTAAAGCTGCAGTGTGTACCTTTTTCAATACACGAATCCATAGGAAAGGAATCCATTAGCGATATGTGAAAAATCTCATGTTTCTGTAGACCCTACAACTGATGGAATCGGATTTGGCAAACACACGCGAGCCACCGTTGACAAGTGATAGCACTACCTCAACTGTCAATCCTGTCTCACATTCTCGGGTGGGGTGAGTTGTGGAGCCACGACTGGGGTGCAGCAAGACTGGGCATGCTTCCCGCAGTGAGTTTGCATAGCATCACACTCAAACAGTAGAAAATCGCACAATACATTTGTTTTTTCCCCAAGTACACTTTAAATTCATACCAGGGTGAACAGGAAAACATTCAGGAAGACTAAACTGTATATATAAGAACTTATACCTATATTTTTATGTCAGTGTAATGTGACATTAAGTTTGAAGTCAAGCCAAAATCTTTGTGCATAGTTACATTCAACAAATATTGTTTACATTTGCCCTATCACTTTATGCACATATTTGTAAGTTTCTTTCCATTCCTTGTCTTGTATGCTCATTTACCCTACCCACTGCTGCCTTAACACAGCAATTACAGTTCTGCTAGCAAGACAAAACAGGTGGAAAGTGGAAAGTGGAAAGAAAAAGAGTTAAGCCGCTCACTGTTCGATGAACGCAAAATAAATGAAAGGGTGAAACTTCTTAGCAGAACATTCTAATTATATGGCAAGGAAACAAAACAACACACAGCTGAACATCATGAGCATTACAACAGTGGCATCATGTCACTTCTTATCTGAATAAGATACATTGTAGTGGCATTATTTTCTATTACATAACTATTACACAGTTAAAATAATTGCTCAGAAGCTTACATGAAATCCCTATGTGCAATACTACAAACAGTGGTACTAAGATTCATTAATAAGGTTTAACATTTTGGTCCAATTTTAGAATTGCCAAACTATGCAAAAATGACGATACCCAGGGCCAAACAAGTCATTCATGTTCCAACACAGACTAAAAGAGAGAAAATAACTTGTAGCCACACTTAATGCTTTGATTGATATACAGCGATCAATGTCTTTCCTCACTTAACATTACCTGTATTTATACTGTTAACTTTGACCTGTAAAGATCTATAATGCTAATACAACCACGACGGCACAGGGGATGAGAGTACTTAGAACCAGAAAGAAACAAAGTTAGAATGTGTGCTTGAAACGTAAAGGGTTGAAAACATGTAGAGGACCCATGCAGATGCACACACCTTCCAATACAATCAAACTCAAAGCTCAATTGTCTGCGCCCTGCCTTGCAGAGTTGACAGCAGATAAGCTATTACATCTATAACCCATGAATGACCACATGCATTAACTATTCCTCTGGGTCAAGCAAGGTCCTTCAGATGCTTCCAGTCGAGTCATCTTTCTGCTGGGCTATCATCAAGGTTACTTTGTCCAGTGATGATTCAAATTAAACCCACTGCTCAAATCATCTGCGGCTTTTAAATCCACTTTATCTAATGTCTGTGCTCTCACATGGAAATCTACCACATCGACTCATTTATATGTATGAAGGAGAGATCAGACAGAGACACATGTAGAATTAATTTATTACAAGGGACAAATACACACACAGAGACACACACACACACACAGTCCTTTATTCAAATGTGTGCAAAGCCCTAAATACTATCCTCCCAAACTACTTCCTTCATTCAAAATTCCTGCTGCTCCTCATATCCGTCAGGCCAACACTTACTTTTTACTCACAGGTAGCCAATGCTTTCATTTCAGCAGGTGGTCTCATATGAATGTCCGCTCACACCGATACCAGTCACCCCCCCTTTACTTTTCAGCGGGTGGTCAGCAAGTATTGGTGCTGATGGCTGACCACTGGACACTCAGGCAGAAAACGAGGGTTGTCTTCCAAAACACAAGTGGACCAGAGGAGAGAGAGAAAGACTTCAAAGAAGGCCTTGAAAAGCAATTCACTACATGCCCTTGAATAGCTAACTCTTGATTTATTCACATCACCCACACGCTCCACCCACACCAACAGCCAGGCACGCCATGTTAATTACTAATGTCTTTCAAGCTTTCATTTTCTCTTCATGAGGGAAATTACATTTGTTTTCCTTGTTGAGTTGAGATGACAAGGAACACAAAAAAAGAAGAGGACACATTAGAAGTGAGACAGACCAGTTTTGAAGCCTGAAGAGTAACAGACAAGCTAATTATTCAAAAAGACAATGTGACAATGGGTCCTTGAATGTCAAAAAAGTAGACAATCTTGCTTCCCTTTAGCTGTACCTTCAACATGTTGGACGCAAAGTTTCAGTGTAAGTCTTCAAAAATTTGAAGGATACAACTGCAGTGAACAAATGAAGTATATATTGTTGTTTTTGCTATTATCTTTCATTTAAATCTGAAGACTCCAAAATTGTAAGTTGTAGGTAAGTAGGTATCTTATACCTGGATTATTATTACATTTAGCTCCTGATACAAAGTGTGAGCAATAAACTCATTTCAGCACTGAATGATTGTGGCAATCTCTTGAAATTACCACTCAGAGAGGAAGAACTCTGGTCCGACACTTGACATCTGTACATCTTTCTTATCCATGATTATATGGATGAGCGCACATACATTCTTAATAGCTATAGTAAATTAGAAGTAGTGATGAATAAACCCCTTTTACTACAAAAAGGAACTGCACAACAGTCATCAGCATGTGTCACCCACTTAGCTATTCCAGTGGAGCAGTTAGGGGTTAAATGCCTTGCTAAATAGCGCCTCACGACTTGTTGAAGGCAGGGTAAGCATGTCTCCTTTCATCCCTCTATCTAACGTGGTCCAGTTGGTCCAGGATTGAGCCATCATTCTCTAGGCCATTAGCTTTTTTTTACCATTAGACGACTGCTGCCGGTAAAAGTCAAATCACTGGCCCGATTTAAGACTGAACACTTACAATGTGAGCAAAACCTGGGTTCACCCATCATCTCCTATCCAGACAACCTCCTATCCTTCTTATTCCATAGTCCTTCCACTCCCTCCCTCCCTCCCCCAACCCTTTCCCTCGGCTCTTGCCTTATCCCATTACTCACATCCCCTCCATGATATTCCCATTATATCCCTTCAGGGTATTCCCAATCCCAACGGAACGCGAGTAGCATTCCTGGAATAAAAGGAGGTTGACTGACTGGATGCCTTTTGCAGGGAATAGGGAATATACTTCCTTCCTCTGGAAGAAAAGGGAATCCTCCTATCTCCATCTGTGTTGTTTTATCTTTGGTTTTCTTGGTCACAAGAATGAAGGAAACGATAATTCTAGCATCAAACTTCTTCTTAACTTACACGTGGCTTGCGAACGACAAAGGTATTACCATCCTTTGGGGAATGAGTTTGTTCTTTTTTATTGCTTGCAGGAATGAGGATGCACTGTAATGTCCTTTTCTCCAAGTTTTGCCGAGGCTTAATGACAACCCTCCCCTGTCATATTACTTGTTTTAAAAATAGATTTTCTTTGAAACAAAACGTACTAATGTAATGAAAGTGTAGCCCAGGATTGAAACGCTATTAAAAGTAGTAATATCATATAATGAGAGGCATCTAAGAGTTCATACTGTTTTACAATTGACACTGAGGTGAGCCAGTCAGGGGGCCTGCTCTCGTTCAGAGTTACCAATCAGCAGACTTGATTCCATTGTTGTAGTTATAAGAATGGCAAAATTTCTACAGTGCTTTTCCGGTCTAGAGACCACTAAAAGCACTTTACAATGTTAATTAACCCGTTCATACACACATTTACACACAGACAGCCAAAGGAACCAGGCAATGCTCACTTGCTTGTCAGAAGCAATTAGGGGTTGGAACTTGCTCAAGGGCCTTCAACATGGAGAAGCAGGAAATCAAACCCACAACCCTACAATCACATGTTGCTCACCCTAATCCCCTACCGCAGCTCTGTTAAGATTTTTGTTGGCTGTAATGTGCAAACAACGTTGAAATATGACTGCACGGGACCAGTGGGTGACTCGGCTCAGAAGTGCGTTATTAAAGTTGCTAGATGTTTAGAAAAGTTCCACATGGTCATAAACACAGAGTGGAGAAAAAGAGTGTCTGTTACCTGCAGAGCCAACGATATGAAAATACCATGGCTGAATGCTAGCTGGGCTAGTATTGTGTTAGGGAAAAACATGGTTAGCACATACAATTATTTGATGGTGAACCATAGTAGTTTACTTTATTTTGTACATCCTGTGTATTTATGAAGACTCAATGTGCTTTGTGTGATACGTGATGTGATTTTAAATCCATAAAATAAGTTCATGCTGAAAAAGTATTTGGTGTGATATAACACTGAAGGTTTGCAATGAAGCAAACGTGTTACATTGAGTTAACATGTTAACAACTTATAGTGAATTTGATTTGAAACTGTTTTCTTTTTGAGAATTAGTTGAGTTGACAGTGTTTGAATGTGACTGCGCCGTGTCACCCATCTATGTGAGAGGTTTTGGTAACTCCAAGTTGGAGGTCCATCCCACTGAGGGACACAGATTCATACAGGAGCATCATCTGGTTAATGAGGTTCCAGAGATCCCTGTGACTTTGAGACAACAGACCCCCTTCCTTGCTCATCATGTGGTAGTAGAGACACTTTCATTCAGGCCTGGCAAGTTGATTCAGGCCTCCAATGACTAGAGAAAAACTGAAATATTTATTTTTCTAGTTTGTGACTTTGACTAAATTGTTTTCTCAGTAGTTTTAAGTTGTTTAAGTATTTATCCAAGTTCATTTGGGAGTGTAATCATCATTAACATCCTAGTTTGTTCTGTGATTGGTCCATCTTCTCATCATCGATAAATTATTACGCTATACCATTCTATACTAATATATTAGGGTAAACTATTACTGAATTGTAACCACGGTTACACTCGCAATCATGAGGGAGATCATTCCTGCATCCTTCCATCCAACATGTAAATTATTGACTGATTTGTAAAATTACTAACTTAGTCAACAATATCTGCTGTAAAATTCTACAACTGATTGTCACCTGCGATTGCAACAGCAGGATGAGATTGAGCAGTGATCCCTCCTTTCCTCAGGCTATGCCTTTTCCTTCTACTCTTCCATCCATACTTCCTCAAGGGAATTTCAAGGCAGGAATGGCTGAGGAGTTGCCTAATCTCATGGCCTCTGAATGTTATTGGGTGCTGGCTACACTTGGGTCACCTTGTAGGATCACACACACACACACACACAAACACAGACAGTCTCGGGATCACTCTAATCTCCTGGCCTTTAAAATGTTACACTTCAGTGCCTGGACTCGTGGGTCTATTTGTAGGACTCAGACGAAATTCCAAGCCTTACAAATTCCATGGGTGTGTGTATGTGCGTGTTTCACATAAATCAGACCATGAGATTCCATTATAATTTTAATAGTTTGGTCCTGATAAAGTCATAAACACACACACACCAACGTAGAATTAGAACAATTGCAAATTCAACACGCAGATGAATTCAAACTGTATTCGTTCTCCTCTATTTAGACTGAGTTTTTCATCTATTTCTGAAAAACAGTGAGGTAGTAAAAACAAATGCCACTAATGAGTGTTAATATCTGACACAACAAACTTTAATGTTAAGGATATTCAAATATACAGATTGTCTGTGTAATCCAAGACTTGAAATGAGCAACATACACAATAAGTCTGCTATAACCATGAGCAAACCAGTCAAATTTAAACTCTAACCAGACAAATGTAGATTATTTCAACTAATTTAAAGTTGTGTTTTGAGATAGAAATTAAGTTGTACCTAAACCATTTTCACCTCTTATACGTATCTCTTACTCGACTAGCAGGCTGTCACTTTTTATGTCTTTCTTCACTCCATTATTTCTCCATTTCTCCATCTCTATTCTCAGTCTGCAGATTTTGACTTGGTTTGTGCCATTTCTTCCAAACTCATGTTGTTTTTTCCTGGCATCATATCACCTTCCCTCTTGCAGTTCATTGCTTTGGCCGATTTTGGCTTTAATCGTGTCTGTCTGCTGTAGCCTTCTTGTGCCGACTCTCCTCCTTTCACCACTGAATCTTGATCTCATCTTTCCAAATTCACACTCGCCTAATTGCTTTCCCTTCGCTCTCTTAACATCCTTTTCTTCCACTCCTCCCTAAAATCATCAAAGGAAAGTGAGACCATCTCTCTGTCCCTGTTTATCTCTCTCACACACAGACTTGTGAGATTGTGGAGAGACAGCACAAGCACAGAGCATCTCACAGACACCAAATAATATCTTTTGCAGAATGACGACTGCCAAAATCTGAACTGTCGCTCTCACACAGTTTCCGCGTACACTATCAATTCCCATGACAGTGACAATATGAGAGCGGGGCAAAGAAGTGTGCGAGCTGGCAGTGTGTGTTTGCGTATGTGTGGATGCACGCGTTTGTGTCGTGGCGGCATTTGTGGGGGTGGAGTCAGAGGACATTGTAAGTTGTTATTGGCTGTAACGCCGTCGCGTGTAACGCTGCATAGCAGACAGTCAGCCAATCAGACCATTCTCAGATGCTTAATTTTATGAATGAGACGGCATGTATGCGAGATACACACACAGTGTGAGAATACTCTACAGTGATGTAATATTCTCACAGACACAGCACAGCAGCGCTTGTATCACGAATGCAGTAAGAGCTGAGGCAGGACAGTTCGGCAATCTATCGGTCTAAATTGTCAAGTATCAGTTGGATTGCCATGAAAAACTACAGGAGTATGGTATATTCATTTCATTACAATCATATTCCTCTATTATCCTTAATTGCAGTGTAAAATGTGAAATAACACAAAATACTAAGAAATACGAAAGAAAGAACAGTACTTTAAGTACTTATGTAACGGTATTTTAAAAACATCCTCCAATATAAGCTCGCTGCACTACATGTTGATCCATCTAGCCTTTTTAAGATAAATGATGATTCACCCTGAAATCAAAGAAAATTTTTAAAGCATTTTTAAATAACATTGTGATTAACAACTCCTGCTTCTTACGCACAGCAGCACCTATAGTGCTTGTGATCCATTTGATGCTCACATCATTTCATCAAAACAATCCACACCCTCTCTCTGAAAACTACATCCTCCAACCGTCTGCAACCAAACCAGGAACTGAGAACACCTCATTTGGCTAACATTGTCTAGCAGTGTGTAATTTTGCCTAACCGATATGTTAAATCCTAACTGAAGTGCTGCGCGAGCACGGCTGGCTGGTGGAGAGGAGATTGAGGGAGAAGAGAGCAGCCAAAAACAATCAAAATATCCTGGTGTGACTTCCAATGAAGTGTGTGTGTGTGTGTGTGTGTGTGTGTGTGTGTGTGTGTGTGTGCACGCCTTTCTATGAAGTCACTATTTGGCATGTTTCACTGCTGTTCAAATTCAGTTGACGAGCTATCAGTCTTCTATCGTGGGCAAACAGTGCCCTCCATGGTTATAAAGAGGGAATGCAACCCGAGGCAGTTGCAGAACAGAAAAACATGCATTTTAACAATGAAAGCAGAGTAGCAATGACACGGGTTGCTGTTTGATAAATAAAATACAAACCGCTCTCAAAGTGTGACACTGAATCAAAAATCTTTGTTCAAAATTGACTGGAAATGTTGTGACTTGTATTCCTTGAAAATTGTGAGAACCATATATTATGTAATTTTTGCTATTTTACATTATATTTACAAGCCTAATTGCATTTTTTGAAAAACAGGACAGTCACAAAAAAAAAACGGCTATATAAATAAATCACTCATTGAGTGGCATTAACACATATTTCTCACCTTTGCTGAAAGGAACACTAACAGACACAATGTGTCATCAGCCGGCAAATTAGACATTACATAACAGTTGGACCCAGACTGAAGCCCTGCAGTACTAAAATGAAAGTTTTAGCATTACTACAAGTCCTCATGATGTTCTGTAGTACTGCATGATATTAATTTAAGGCTATTACCATTAAAAACAGATCTGAGTTTGTTTTACAAACATTCAAGGTCAGGTAATACAATATCCTTTCTAAAGACGAGGTTATAACTTTAAAACTATGAATGAGACCACATGTTGTATTTTCACAACGATGACCTCATCCTCATCTTGCAGACATTTATGTTGAGGGACAAAAAGCTCTTCCAATGAGCAAAGACCGCCATCTAGAGACCTACACGGGAACTGCTACTACGTTTCAAAGAGGGTGATGTCATGGTTAAAGAAAGAAAGAGTTGGGGAGTGATTTGAGAGGGGTGAGGAGCAGAGGGATAGTGATGTCATGTTTTCAGAGCATAGAGGCAGAATGATCTGTCCTTGACCAAACTCCTTGAGTAAAACACCTCTGCAGACCTAAACGACAGAAACGATAAAGATGTCTGTCTGTATGTTGTTGTGCCAAAGAGGTTAAGTGTTTACTCCAAATACATACATATATACTGTATATATATATATATATATATATATATATATGATCACACATGTGGAGGAAATATATAACAGAAACAACAACTCTCTAAATGATCAAGTCTAATCTGTCTGGTCAATGATGAGACCTTCAGACACCCGTCGTATTTCAAACTGCTCCACTCTCACCCAGACCATTTCATGCCATTCTCAGACAATATGTTCCCAACTCATACTATACCATTCAAAACTGTCTCAGTCTGTCCTGAGTGTAATCTCCTCTGATTCTGGCCATGACAGGCAATTTCTCTGTGAAAACCACTGAAGAAAAAAACGAAGAAGAAAAATAGGGAGCTAGTGAAAAGAGAGGAAAAAAGCATAGATTATAAACAAAGGAAAAGAGTAGAAAAAAATATGGGGCTTATGCTGTGAAACTGTGAAATTAAAGAGAATGAAAAAAGACAAGGTTCGGCAGGCAGAGAGAAGAATTTGTCCACTATTGGATTTATTCTTAATTTATCAACCACACATACACATGCACGACAGAACACAACAAACAGATGAGAGCTACCTCGTCGAAGCATGGCATATAAATACATGCACCTTTTTACAGACCTTCACAGTCACACAAACAATATGCAAAGGAAACCTGTAAAACTTTTGAAATAGTACAATTTGTACCTATTTTCTCTGTCAACCCGAGCGAGAAGGTACATTCAGGCATCAGCTGCATACTTATGACTGATTACAAATGCTCATAAGGGGCACGGCTAAATTGACCACATCCTGTTCCTCAGGTCTCATATCAAAGATTTTTGATTGAATTTGAAAGAACATAAGAACAGAAAGAACAGACCTTTACTGATCCCCGTAGGGAAATTATTTCTTTGCATTTAACCCATCCTAACTATGAGGGCTGCACTCACATGCACGTGCAAACACAAACATTAGCGCCTGGGGATCAACTCCAGATCTTCCGCCTAGTGCCTTGGTCAAGGGCAATGGCAGGAGTGATTAGCCTAATGCACGTTTTTTGTGGGTGGGGGAAACTGGAGCACCCAAAGGAAACCCACGCAGGCATGGGGAGAATATGCAAACTCCACGCAGAAAGGTGCGGTGGTCAACCCCAGGACTAGAACCCACAAACTTCTTGCTGTGAGGCAATAGTGCTAAACTCTATTTCATCAGTGCTTTCAATGCCATCCAACCTCTACCGCTGTATGAGAAGCTGCACAGGATGGGTGTCCTTTACTGTCGCCTAGATCTCTGACTATCTGTTGGATAGGATAGTTTGATCAGCTGGGAGCTACCCATCTGGTGTGGTGGTTAGTAACCAGTAGCACCACAAGACTGTCCTTTCTATTTTCTGTTAATTCTGTACACCTCAGATTTCCAGTACAACTTTGAATTATGCCACCTGAACAAGTTCTCTGATGACTCTACCGTGGTGAGGTGAGCAGAAGTCAGAGTATAGCGAACTGGTGGCAAACTTGCCCCTAAACGTGGACAAGACCAATCAATCCCAATATCATGATGGTTGAGGAGGTTGGAATTGTGAAACAGTACACGTTCTTAGGTGTCCACTTGAACAACAGATTGGACTGGAGTACTAACACCAACACTGTGTACAAGAAGGGGACAAGCAGACTCTACTGTCTGAGAGAACGCAGACCTTTCGATGTGTGCAGTCTGAGGCAGTGAGTGGCATCTACTGTGCTGGGGTCTGCTGGGGGAGCAGCATCTGTGCCAGAGATGCCAGCAAGATCAATAAGCTCATCGACAAGGCCGCGCCATCATTGTCAGAACCTGCCTAGAGACATTTGAGTCAGTGAGGAACAGGAAGTCACTAAACAAATTGCTCTCCATCTTGGACAGTCTCATCTCATTCCCTCCAGGACTCACTGCAGAGACAGCAGAGTTTGTTTTCTAACAGAATCATACAATTCCACTATCATAAAGAATATTTTAGGAAATAATTCCTACTGTTGACCATAACTCATCTCTGTGTGACAGGTGAACGCTGCAGCAAGACCATCTGGACGCAATGTATATTGTGTATATGTCTGCTGTAACATAATCATTCTCACAGCATCAATAACGTATCTATATTGGTACATCTACAAACACACTTACCAAACAAACAGTCTGTACATATTCATATTATAGTCTGTATGTATTATATCCCCTTGACAATACAATGAACAGTATAGTACGCACACAAACTACGTAAAGATCCAGTGGTCTGGGACACACATTAACTGACAACCTCAAAAAAAAAAAAAGATAACACATTTGTCAGTGAGCAGAGGGAAAGCAGGAAACATTTTCCTTGATAGAGCGTTTGCTGTCTTTAAATGTGTGCTTGCCTGCTAAAAAGTATCTACTGTAATTATGCTGATTTCATTTCTCCTAACAAAAAAACAAAACAGTTCCATCGCTACAAAACAACAGGTTTCACCACACTCTTTGTGAAAGACAATTGTAGCCATTTCTCCAAATTACAGCATCAAGACAGATCTGACATGAGACAGGTAGTCCACTAAATATCAAGCTTCACCTGACACAGGACCTGCTGCTAAGACAAGAAAGAGAAAACACCCGGAAGGTACAGGTTATGTCTGAAAAAAGCTTAGGGGACGGAAAAGACCATAAAAAGAAAGACAGGGGCAGATGATAACGCGATCAAGGTTCCAAACTACCACACAATAGGGGAAAACCATTTCATGTGTTTAGAGCAAGTTGTGTCAAGTGTGTATGTGAAACGATTTGCATTTTTGAAGTGTCTGATTAATGTCCCTCTTTGGCCGTAGAGACCCCTTAGTGAGAGCAACGCCTTAGGGGTTAATATTAACTCCCTTACACACCCCCCCATCTCTGACACACACACACACACACCCAGAGTTACAGCAGACAAAGATACATATAAAATACATGTGCGCACACAATTAATCATGTCTCACAATTAAATCTGACTCATACATATACATGTCCCATCACAAAAACTACTTAGAAAATAGCTTTTGTGACAGAGGGATTACACACAACCAAATTGACGCATAGAGACAAAGAAATAATTTAACTATCACACACAACCATGCTTCCACGCTTTATTGTGCAGTCTCTTTCTCTCTCTCTCTCTCTCTCTGTTTATCTCTGTTGATCTGCACGCAAACAGGCACACCAATACAAACACACTTAATCCTTCATGAAAAACTTCTGGAAATCGACTTCACAATATGTCCGGACAGGATGCAAATAGCATGCAAAACTAGTGCAGATGAAACATGTCAACAATCAACTGTGATACTACTCTGAACAAATTGAAACTTGATTTCCTGTCAACTATGACATTCATTTCTCATTACACCATGATGTAACATTTGATGATGTTCACAAGTTGATTAGAAGGATATGATGAATCGAACAACTTAAGTTTAAAAAAGAGCACCCAATTTAGCACCATCAACTACACCAAAGGAAAGGCAACAATTGCCAAGAACTTAATCTTATCGAACGACTACTGTTAATACAAATGCACACACTTTCGCTCACAAAACAATCTTTGCATTAACAAACATTTTAAGTGTGTCAAAGGAATGGCTCCTCAGCCAGTAGAAACCCTGGTGGCTTAGGTCTAGCTCTAGTCCAGACTGGCACTGAAGCCTCCCAAGCCAAACTTCCTCCAAGTCTGAAAAAAAATCCCATCTTATTTTCTATAAACAGAAAACACTTACACAATAGAAACCTTAACTTTAATGATCTATAAGCAAAAACATGTGGTTGGGACATCTCACATGAAGCAGCACACTGCCTGGGAGGAAGAGCAGTCTTAAACTGTCAGCTGATGGCAAACAACCACGGCTCTGGCATGGGATAGAAATTCAGCTGATTTAAAGGGAAACAGTGCCCTCCTGTGTTCATGTAAATCACTTCATCTGGCCCTCTATCCAATCATTTGTCTTACATTCATCAGCTGAATATACAGTTCTATCTTAACCAAAACACATTTCCAACGAATAATCCAGCTTGTTTACGATTTTTTCTAATGTCAGCCAACAAAATGTCTGTTTGTCTGTTGGACTTCTGCTAAGGTAACCAAGAAAAGCAACTGAGAGTTCTAAGTCAAAGCCACATGTGAAATATCACAAGAGCTTTTATTACCCACGGTTATCATAATAAAAAGCTTAGAGCAGGGTTTCCTGTACTGTTTGAAAATATACACTATATATGTGAATGAAAAATTTGATAAAATGTATTGCCTCTTTAAATGTGCGAGTGAGTTGCTATGTCAGATCTGATACCGGCAAATGTGTGTTTGTGCAGCAGCGAGGCGTCTTTGTGTGTTTGCGCATGTGCAGAGCAGTGACACAGAGGAGAGGACATAAACAGCACGACCATAAGTGACAGCAAAATGCATTGAAAGTGTAATTTAACTGTGGATTGAGATTGGACTGAGACTCAAATGAGTCTTGAATAATGAGCCGTCTTATACTCAGATTATTACGGTAATAGGTGAAAATTATTTAACAAAAGTTGGTTGCAAAAAAACAAAACAAACATTTCTCCATTTGGCCACTCCCTCACACGCTGTTTGTTTCATGTAGTAAAATAACAAAACAGAAAAGACCATTTATTTTTGGCTAAATAACTCAAATACTTAAATTAAAAAACTGCGCTTGTTTTAACTTATTCATGTAAGTAAAAAATGAATGAACTAATTAAAATAATCAATTGCCAATCTTCTGTTTGAACTGCAAGATGTGTGAAGCTAATATGTGACCTTCTAATCAATCAAAATGACAGGAATAAAGGTGAAAGGGAGAATGCAGTGGCACTTGACAGAAACCTCACTGTGCCATGATTATTGTAGGCAGTTAAAGATACAAATGTCTACTCCAGTTTATACACACGTCGTTAAAGTAGCCTTCTTTCAAACTTGGAATCATTACCCACTATCAGTGTACAGCTATTTGCACCGTTAGACACAACCTAATGACCAGGCCTCCACTCAATTCATTCAACCATTCAGACGACATTATGTCTCCCTTGTGCTCCTTACCCGTTATTTTGTATCCACTGGCAGCCAGCTGTCCAGCCATGTACTCTCCATCTGAGTTGTTATGACTGCAGCCCCACGTTTTCATCCAGATCTTCTGGGTCCCAGGGATCACACTAGGAATTACAAACGTTTCTGAGTAGTTGATCTATCATAAACATCAATTATTGTATACAGCCATTGTTGTTCTACAAATAGCTCAAGGTTGATGCATATCAAAATGTGTGTTCTTATGGAACCATGGAGAATGTTTAACAGTAGAATCCCACGGATGCCGCTATGGTTGTATGTGTGTACATATACATACATACATACACATAAACAAGATGATGTAACATGTACATTAAGGGTAGCCAGCTGCTGTTACACATTGATATATATAAGAGAAAGAGAGAGAGATTTTTTACAGTTTTTTTTGACAAGCAAATTTTGCATAGAAATGAAAATTGATGAAAAGTTGTGTCTACAAACTTGTCATCTTTTCTCCACACTGTTTTATAACATTTTCATGAGCATTTAAAGGTTGTATCTGAACAGTGGAACGGTAACAGTGAATATTATTCAAAATATTAAAAACTCTTTCTTTGATTCTCATTTGATCACTTAAGTTAGTTGAGGTCCTGTGTTGCAGTTAAAAGGAACAGAATGACAAAAAAATGACATAAAAAGTTGTTTTGTTTGCCAATACATCAATTTTGGATAGTTGTTTTGTTTACTAATACATCAATTTTTGATAGTTGTTTTGTTTACCAAGACATCAATTTTGGATATGCTTTTGTCGTTTGTTTTTCATATTCCCAAGGGAGGAGGCAATCCATATGACAATTGTGGAACTGACATTAAGTCTTAAAAGTGTTTTTCTTCATACCTGTCAGCCTTGAGTTCCTCATTACATTGCTGCTCTTTTCTCCTCCTAATCCTGGGTATGATACTCTTCCTGGCAGACTGTCTCTCATGCGGAGTGGGGTCACCAGAAGTCACCATGTCCTCAATGTCTTCAATCAGAGAGTCACAGGCTGATGGCATGATGGTCTGAGAATCAAACAAGGCTGTATTCAGTGAACTATTATTCAAGGCCATCTCACACAGTTGGGAACCATCAGAAATCAAGATTATTTAGACACATTGCTCATTTTTATTATATAAGAACAAAACTTTCTCAAACACATCAGGGGTTCTATATTGTGCTCCTAAAAACCTACAGCAGTACATACAATATTTTACATCTATACTGACTGCTTTTCCACCGCCTTGTCCACTACAATTCCATAGAGTGTGCAGGGAGAGAGGAAATGAATGAACTTGTAGGTTCCCTGGTGCTCCACTGAGAATCCTTGAATTACATGAGAATTTTGTTTAATGCTTGTTTCACCACTGTCACTATCTTCATATTGAGTCATGCATGATGTGAACTAATGCAATCACAGCAAGGCCAATACTGTGCCTAGAAAACAATTTTTCTCAATTTTTGTTACAATCCTGACCTCACCACATAATTCATTCAAGTAAAACTAAATATTGTAGAGAAAGCACTCTGAGCACTGTGGTTAGGCCATGTCTAGCATGCATGATAGTAAGTAGCCAGGGTGGCATATACCAATAATTGTATGACTGTAAACCTTATAATAATTAAGGCTATGTTATGGCATCAGAATGTTTTCCATGTCCTTTCCCTTTGATGTGAGAGTACATCACAGCAGAATGAGTCAATTCAGAGCTACACCCCAAGTTCTGGGTATTGCGTCTATAGGTATGATATAGCAATTTTGTAGCCTTACAAAAAATGATAAGATTTAGAATGCAGACACAGGTGTACTTTTATCAAAGGTCTGAAAGAATCTTCCATGTACGTGGTAAACCGAGAGTGACCTGCGAAAATCGACACCTTACACAGATTAGCCTATCACATTCATTATATTTCGTCTCTCTGGCTATTTAGTTTCGTAATAGAACGTTTCGCCTAAGTGAGCAAGTTTAGCGCTGAATAATGTGTTAACACAACAGAATAACACAATAACAGACATAATATTAGTCAAGTTGTGTGTTACGATTCATTAGCCATATTTTGTCATGTATTTAGTGTATGATACTTCATTGCTGCCAGAAGCTGGTCGATAAAAAGCGGAGACATGGTGAACGAGGTTTATTAAACGATTGAGGAAAACCAGCCACTTAAAACCAGCCTTGTTTGGTGATAGCATCAAGCTAACTGGTGGCTCAGCAGCTAGCCTAATTTGTACACACGTGTTGCCTTGTTTTGGATTGATACAGACATTATAATTATATGTCAGACACTTACCTGTGTCGTAATATCCTTTCTACTTCGCATAAAAAAGAATTTCAGGATAAGGGTTGCTTTAAAATGTAAAATAGGTGTTTTATATCGTCAAAACAGAGTTGTTAAACTCTCAAGCCGCCATACTGGGTAGTTACGGTAAGACATGAGGGACAAACTGAGTAACCGTGCCATGACATTTGAACCTCTTCGCTTTTTGTGACTCAACACAGAAAGGCTGTCTTACTTATATTTTTGTTGCACCGCCTGAGAAAATTTCAAAAATACAATATTTTAACCGACAGCAAAAACGAGAGCATCGTTTGTCTAACGTGCATTGATGCTTAAAGCACTGAACCAATGTTCAACACAAAGGTTCAAAATGGTTCATTGCTATAAGAAAGCCTAATTTTTTATCTCCATTTGAGAAAAAAAACTTTCCTGAAAATGGAAAAAAACAACAGATCATTTTGGTCTGTTATATTCCAATCCCTATACAAAAAAACAATAAAATGTGCACATTTTTATCTTATTCATATTGCCTTTATTTAATTTTCATTTACAAACGCCAAGAGTAGAAAACAATTCATTTCACCCACCCCA